>MJUU01031121.1:121591-140197 GCA_002080025.1 Modiolus philippinarum
AGTTACTGAGAAAGTGACCTAATCACAAAAACTTAACATGAAAGTTTACGCCGCCGCCGTCGCCGCCGTCATACTTTGTACGCATATGTCTCGCTTTCCACGCCTTTCGTCGCGGGCGAGACAAAAACAAGATGTGTTTGTGAAACACTACATATGCCCCCAGATTCCCAATTTTACCCCCTTTCGACCCCTATGACCTTGACCTTTGACCTTTGACCTAATTTTTTTTTGCATATTTATGTTCCTCTTGACTAGACCTATACACTTGCCAAGTATCAAAAGTCTACCTTATATAGTTCAAAAGTTATAGCCAAGGTTAAAGTTTCGGACAAACAGACAGACAGACAGGACAAAAACAATATTCCCCCCAATCCTCGATCTGGGGGCATAAAAAAACAAAAACAAAATTTCACAAAATTCTATGATAGGAAATGAATACCCTTCAGACACCTTAAAGTGAGAATTTATATTTTTAAAATTTGTAAGTAGCAAACAGTAT
Source organism: Modiolus philippinarum (assembly GCA_002080025.1). Taxonomy (NCBI): domain Eukaryota; kingdom Metazoa; phylum Mollusca; class Bivalvia; order Mytilida; family Modiolidae; genus Modiolus; species Modiolus philippinarum. Next base: position 122,091 of record MJUU01031121.1, read on the forward strand.
CATAATTATAAATACTAAAAGAAATTTTACAATATAAATTTGGTCTAGTTAAAAAAACAAGTTCTTGCTAGTGGCAAACAATCAGGATTAATTTGTCAAAGTTTTGGCACATACCGGTACTGACAACCTTGTAAGTACATTTGAACTAACGGTAAAATCATACCTTTCCCACTACAAATAAAACAATTCCATATTTTGTTAACTAAACAATGTTATTATTCTGTATTGTATGGTGATATACATTATTCTTCTGTAAGATTTACTATGTGTTGGGACTTTATTTTAACACCTTAACCTGTCAATTCAGCCAACCATTGATAAACACAGCTTTTATCCACATTAACATAGTGTTACAGAACTCATTACACTTTGATTAATTAATGTTCACAAATAGTGTTGGATAGATGATTTTCTGATGGGAATCAAAAGTACATTATCTCTTATTTCTATAAAACATGAAATAGAACAAATGAAAGGATATGGAGTGAATGTACATGTGACAAACACCATGATACATAGAAAACTCCAGTTTATCAGGGACAGGGCTTTTATTCCTGTCTACATCTTGATGTTGACTGAGGGTCTTCAAGCATTTCCTTCTAAGTCAAAAATGAATTTTTACTTGTGGGACATGACTTGATATCTAAGATTTAGTACAATCTCTGGATGATGTGACAGTTAAACAAAGAAATGTGGTTATGAAACATAACTTGTATGTTTTACATGTTAGAAAGAATGTTCTAAGGAAAGTGCTCAATCCTTACTAATTTTTTTTATCAAAATGAATTATTTCAAATTTAGTGTTGAAAAAACATTTAATGGCTCATTAGCTAATGTAGATATGAAAAGCTGTCTATGACTTTAGTACTCAGAGACTTGATAAAAGCAAAAAATTATGCTGAAGATTTGGAGCAGGAATTTTTTAATTATGTTGTAGATTTTGAGCAGGACTAGAGCAGGGATTTGGAGGGACTAAGTTTTGAGGTAAAATGTAAATCCTCTGAGTGCCTATAAGTATTACAGAGTTTTTTAATGAGATCATGTAGATATGTCTACTAACTACCCTGAATATTTACATAAAAATTATAAAATTTGTCAATAAATAATACATATTATGGTTCACATGTTTTCATTGGTTTACTTCTTCACTGAAGAATGCCCTGTGCAGCATGATAAGACATACAGAAGTTTATTTCAGATAATTATACCAGTCCTGAATTCATCCTTTCAATGTATTTGCTATTTGTCTATGAAAAATTTTAAAATATTTGCCTGTCCACACAAAAATATGCTTGCCTCAGGCAGGCTTTTATTTCCAACTCTGGATAAACTTTAATGTCAGCAAGTGTGATCAAGTTTTGTAAACAGAAATATTTATTCAATCTGACTAAAAGATTCTAAAATGAGAAACAAAACTTGTGACTCAATACTTGTGATAAGATTGGAGGAAAAAATTAATTTCTATGCACCCCAAAGAACTGCATTTTTTTACGCTGAATATGTGAAGAGAAAAAAAATTGTCCATTTCCTCCTTTTCTAAAGAAGGGCCAAAAAACTCTACATTCCTATATCATGATCTTGAATTAAATAAATACAAAAGAAAATCCACAAAGCTGATGACCAACGACAACTGCACCATATCATAAAACCACCATTTATTTTTAACCTCATTATTATCAAAATTTCACACTTTATATTGCACCAACAACATATAATTTCAAAGTTTTTAAGTTCATTGCCAATTTGACCAACCATGGTCAACAAAATGGACTATTTCACCATTCTTCTTGGAATGCCTCGACATCTTTAGCATAGGATATGTTCAGCTCTACTCCTCTTCGTTGGCTATCACAGATCAGTAATGGGCAGGAACTGTAGACAGGGCTTCAGTTGTGCTCCTTTTTCGTTCAGTAACCTAAAACAATAAAGATATTAGCTTTTTGAGAGTCATATCTAATCAAATATCATATCAAGTAATATATTTCTCTGCCAATCAGTAATGACCATTCTGCCATCCTCGTTAGGACATTTTGGGTTGTTTAGAAGTTCCTATTTGACACATAAACAATAGATTTATACCTAAATAACAGTTTTGCTTCATGAATTTCTACATTTGTAAGTATTGTTTGTTTTCCCACTATTCATTGTTGTAATTCTCCATGTGAAAAAGTTTGCTTACCCCGGTGTTGTAAAAACAATTGTCACTATTCTTTATGTCTAATATGCCTTTACCTTTGTTTTGTAACAAATTTTGATGTCAATGTCTTTCCTGTACTTTTACATACTTGTTTGTGACTTCATGTGATTGTGTTTGGATGTCATGATGTAGACTTGGACTTGACTTGATGTAGAGTATGTGATAGTGCCTTTATCATCAAATGTTTTTGATGTTTTGCAACGGAAAAAAAACGGATGATTTCATAAATGGAACTTAGTTTTATGACTGCTCAACAAGGATTATGTTACTTTGGACACTTGTAATCAAACTTCACAACACCAGGTATGGTTATTCACAGGATTGGTTTGTCTGGTTGGTGCCACTCATGGAGCAGGATACATTTTTTTATTGAGCATTTCATCCTTCTTCCTTTTATCTCATTATGTAAAGTATATTTTTTTTCTTTGTTAAAATTGTTTTGTTGTGTTGTTGGTTTATGACTTAACAGTGATTACACTGCTCCCTCCTTAACAGCAGCCCCTAAACATATCGCCAACCATTTTCAGGGTGCATTTTTCAATAAATTGCATAGTTTCTGTGTAATTTATTCCCTCGATATATTGCCACCCACACTTATCACCCAAATTTTCTCTGGACCAAAAGATGGCGATATAACGAGGGTGAGCCGTATTTAAATGTTGAATCTTCATTGAACTGTCATAACTGAAACACTATTGATACAATGATCTTATCTTACACCACACACAAGATTCACATACAAAGATTTAGAGCTTATAGTCTTTGAAAAATTAATATAAAACTAAACCAAAACTCTCGTGTGTCACTTGAATGTAAAACATGTCTAATTAGCAAAATACAATTACGTCCAATATATATGGAATTCTTGTTTTACTTCTACATCACTTTTAGGTTCTTAGACTGAACCTAGAAAACTTAACCATGCATCACTGTAAGGCAAATTAACAAAACTGCGTAATAAATGGCCACATTCACCAAGTGATCAAGTTTTATCTCTTTTTTTATGAGAAATTGATGTCTATATAAGAGACAAAAATAAGTTTTCACACAAGACATAAGCTCCCTTTGCCAGAACATATTAGAGGATAAAAAGAAAATCAGATTTAACAATATTTATTAAACAGACAACATAACATTTAATGGTTAAAACAATCAGTAGGACAACACTGTCCGTAGTATGGAAGTGCAAGGAAACTGTAGTACATACATAAAAAAAAACATTTTTTAATAACATTTTTCATGATATACAATGTATAGTATAATGAATATCAATACTAACATCAATCAAAGCATGAAATGCTGTTAAGGCAGGTTCCTGGGTACTCCCAGAAGTTATGTTATTATTACTGTTTTGCTGAAATGTTGGCATGTAATTTTTTCAAGAATTAAAATCTGAAGTTTTCCTTAGCTTCCCGGTTTGGGTTGTCTTTTCAGTTTTTGTATGGGTTGTTGGCGATATATTAAAAACTCTATTTACATTCCATTGCCTTGTTCCTCTTTGTTGGTACATGTAAGTTTTCCAAAGAAGTGTTACACTCGGGGGCTTGATAAATGTTGATATTTCTAATTTTGTCATGTTATCACTTTGATGACTATAGAGATTAAAACAATTACTTGTTTTCATGATTACATTAATATTCACTAGCACGAAATCTGAAGGAACCACCTGTAGAGGATTTTACTGATAACGGCCCTATCACAGGGAGTGGGACTTGCTCCCAGCCAAGAAAAAAACTTTTGTTTACTATCAAACTTTTTTTCTAGGCCGAAGCAAGTCATTCTGGCATTATCTGGGCACAACACCTTCCAAACAATTGAATGGGTAGCAGACTTCTTCTTATGATGGGTCTCTGGTAGAGAATTGAATATTTGTATTTTTTATCCCGGGTTTTTATCTACATCTGTTGGATCAAAGCACTGGATCATGGGAAGCCGAAATGCTTTTAGCCACTTTAAATTTTTTAAAGGTTAGAACTAGATCTACTGCTAGGCTATGAAATAATTACGTATATATATATAGTTTTATCAAAACCCTCACGAGTTTTCAACTGATGTTTTTACATTGACTTTCATGATCTAGCATGGAGTGTTTTCTTATACCTGACAACGATATGTCGATATGACGGATGACAACGTCTTGCCTTCGTGCGCGTCTTCTTGGCGCAGAATAGTAACAGATTTCATCTCTGTTTCAACACTACGTGAAAAATGAATTACTACAAAAGAAGGAATCACTGCAAATGATGGAAATTCAGCAAGCGAGCGCTTCCTCCTGTTGTAACAAATCAGTGACAGTTTGGGACCTTCATGATGGTTCCACGTGATCCAGTACAAGTGTTGTACTTTATTACGCTTGTGATTAGGAACGCCGTTGGAGATCAAGTTTAAACCTTCCTTGGTTCATTGTTGACATAGTTGAATTATTCTAAAGTTTTAATGTATTTGAAGTATTCCATAAAGAACATTTGTTGTAATTTCGGATTATTTTGAAACTTATTTGACCCTTATTAACTACGGCGTATGTCATGCAGGCGTAATTAAGTTGGCCATTAATATAAAAAAAACAATGCGCCACTTGGCGTCTAAAAACAACAAGAATCGTGACGTTTTTTCAAAAAACGTCACGATTCTTGTTGTTTTTAGATGCCATATTGTATGTAGTTTCCACTGAAGAAGGCTGCAATAAAAGCAGAAACGTTTGGAAATATGGTTTAGATTTTTTCATTATATTATTCTTAGAGATTTTCGTATTGAGAAATACATACATTTTTACGAGTTACAACAGCGAAAGTAGAAGTTACTATGTATCCATTCATAAAAACTTGTAAAATCATAGCGTGCCGCAGGAAATTTTTATGAATGAACCGAATCGTGAATTTCGAATGTCAGTTTAAGTGCTCTGAGATTAAAAAAGCAAAGTATCTCTTAAAAGATATAAAATAAATACAATAAACACATAAAACGATGTAGTTGATCATGAAATGGACACTGTATCGCCACATGAATGGATTATTTTTTGTGCCTTCGTATGAATAACTGGTAAGCCATACGCGTTTTTAACGATAGCCTGGATCAATCCGATTCTTTTCATACAAAGTAGTCTCCTTAATGTAAGAGTCTGGTTGAAACAGACTTTTTTCAAGATGGCTTTACCCGACAGCTAGAAGGCAGAGAACCTGCCTTAAAAATGCTGAACAACACAAAAGCATGAAATGAGGGAATGGAACATATACCACTACTACTTTAAGCCATTGTATTGTTCAACAAGAGAGACATTTTTATAGATATTCATCACATTCAATTTGTTATCTGGATTCCTAGATTTAACAGTGTTACATTTTCTAAAGGATCATACATTATAATTGTAAAATTTCCAATGTCATGAAATACTCTTGATGTTATTAGTTTTTTTAATTTTCTTTGATCTACAGTGGCAAATAATGTCAGTATTGCCAAACTAGAAGTTTTCATGAAATTATCTGGTCAGCGTCAAGATATCATGTTCAGGTAACTATGCTTTGGTACTACTTGTCTGTTTTTATTCCCAACATCTCATGAATCATGTGTAAAACTGCATATAAATTATGTCAATAAACAATATATTAACCATGTTAAAATAAAAATTTTGACTTATTGCAATTTTATAAATTCTATGGATCCTTTTGTAAATTAATATTACAGATAAAAGAAATAAACTACATTTTGTTTTTGATACAGACTAAAATCAAGACATAACAAATCAAACTTGCTTGATCTCAGCCGTGATTAAGTCAGTGTCAAAAACAAAATGTCCTCTATTCCATATACAGTGGAACCTCCGAATACCGGCCTCCGTCGGGACCAAAGAAATCAGCCGGTTTTACGAGGTTCCGGTTTTCGGGGGTTCCGGAATCCGGTCTTCAAATTCCGAACTCTAATACCGGACATGTTATATATGATATTTAAGGTCAGTTTAGGCTGTGACTTAACTATTTCAGTATATTTCCCTGCGTTATTGTAAATTTATATCAATATTGTCGGTAATCTGTTCAAATACAGTTATTTATCAATCAAGATGGCAAGAGATTTCTGACAAATTTAATAAACTTGGTCGATTTCATTGTCCACGGAAAAAGTCATCCGGTTTTCAGAGTTCAATTTAAGAAGAAAAAATACGTTTGGGACCGATCTATATGGCCGGAATTCGGAATTCAGGGGGGGCCGGTTTTCAGAGGATTTTTTTAACTTATTTATATAGGTAAAAATTCCATACCGAAACATATCAATCGGTTTATAGAGGAATCCGGTTTTTAGAGGGGCCGGTTTTCAGGAGTTCCACTGTATATCTACTTTTTCAAAACATGATTATATATCAAAATGAATTGAATGACTGTGATTAATGAGCCAATTTCAAACAAATCAATGGCTTATATTTTCACCCATAATCAGATATTAATATGAAGTTCCTTTCCTTGCTGTGTCACATGTGACAAGATCTCAATGTCCTTAATGAATAATAGAACAAACTAACATGTGTGATGTGATACTCGAACACAAATTTGAATAAAAAGTTCATGCATATGTAAATTGTCACAGCCATGGGACAGAAGTAATAAAATCTGTCTTGTTCATAGAAAAAATAAATAGAATAGTAATGATGCATTACAACCTGCCACATTTCACAGATTATCAAAGTTTCAAGGGGCATAACTCCAGAATCCAGAACCCCTTGGACCCCTGATGATATTTTGTTCTGAGGTTATCAGTTGGAATCAGTCAGAAACCTTCGGGTGGGGGGGACTGACAGATGGATGAAGGAACAGAGACGGACAGACACATGAATGACTGAGGGTATCCCATTATACCTTGGCACTGTGTGTGGCGTGTGGCTGGGTATAAAACAAGATGTGTTTTGTGAAACAGTTATGCCCCCGAGTAGAAGTAAAGAAGAAACATCTAGCAACTTTGAACAATGAATGTCCTTCTGACAAAATAATTTGTAGCAATAAATTCTTGTATCAACTGAAAAGTTTAATCACATCAAATGATGATTGCAATTGGAGGCAAACACAGAAGTCACCCGAATGAACCCCTCCAATCATTATCCAAGCATTATTAAAAAAACACCCCTCCCCCCCCCTATTTGGAACATTTATAGTCAACTCATTGTGTTCTGTCTATCAGTACTTTGATTACACCAGGGATCATCAATACTGGTTCCCCAAAAGTGGAGGAATACACAGAAGAGAAGAAATGAAATAATAGATATTTTTAGTAACATCACTCATCATTGATATATATAATACATATATAAATACCTGTAAAACGAAAGTGAATAAATGAAGAAAATATGCTGAATGACTTAAAAATTCTTTTTTACAAAAAAAATTCTATAGATATCAATAAACATTTCATCATAAATGAGTTTAATTTCTATATATATAAAATAAAACAAAATTATAATTTCATTTTTCTGGTGAAATTTTACCGGACAGTCACATGCCAAGGTCAAGGTCACAAGGCCAAATATTCTGGTACCAACAGAAAGGTCTCTCCACAAGGAGTACACATGCAAACTATGAAAGCCCTATAACTTACCATTCAAAAGATATGCTCAATGTTAAAAGTTTTTATGCAGTTGTTCAGAGGCCAAGGTCAAGGTTACAAGGTCAACTTTTCTGGTACTAATTAAAAGGTCTTGCCACAAGGAATGCACATGCAAAATTTGAAAGCCATATCACTTACCATTCAAAAGATATACCCAATGTTAAAGTTTATTATTTTTTTCAAAAGTCCATCACATGTCAAGGTTAAGGTCACGAGGTCCAAAATTTTGGTAATCGTTGAAAGGTCTTGCCACAAGGAATACACATGTTAAAATATGAGAGCCCTATCATTTACCATTCAAAAGATATACCCAATGTTAAAGTTTTTTGTGGGCAAACAGACAAACAAACAGACAGACAGACCAAAAACTATATGCCCCCCGAAACTTGTTTCACGGGGGCATAAAAATATTAGTGCAATTGACATGAGACTCTCATAATAAAAATTTTGTCCTGGAATAATTTAAGGTAAAAATATATGATTGTATTTAATGTTGGCAGGTCTATGTTGAAATGAAAGACATATGTACGCTGTTTTATAATAAATATCATCATCAGCTGATCATATGAAAACTGAATGCTCCCGTTATTTCCAATATCAACCAAAATAACATAGAAATTCCAATGTTCGCAAGCTGATTTGATCTTGTGCTATTTTATGTTATTTCCACAACACTTTATATGTTGAGAGTTTTTTGTTCTAGTATGTCCTGTATCGTATTTTTTGGAGTATTCATGTTATGATCACAGAACCGCTCTACATCATCACTCGATAACATGCGTCAGGGATGACACATGTACTGGTCTCCATTAGGAATTCCCAATCCAACACTCTGTAAAATCAAAATACGCTGAAATCACAAGTTAATCACACCTTATTGGTGTTTAATAGAGTGAAGCTTGTGATGATTATGTACTGGGCAACTCTTTGCTACAAAAGCATTAAAATGTAAATTTTTTTATATGAATAAAGCTAAAAATACATTGTAATAACTGGTTTTTTATCAAAAAACTGGACACATGAGCATGATGGAAAGATAAAAGAGAAAGTAAAAGAAAAAAATATGCAGAAGATATACACAAGTGAGACACATTCTAATTTATTACTAAAGCTGCAAAGACTAGGAACATCGAGAAATTTGTCACCCCAGTAAAATTGGGAACTAGATTGTTTTTTAATAAATCTGTATTGATTATATTTCTCAAACAGATAAATCTGAATACCAGAACATAAAATGTTTGGCATGTAAGATAGAACCAATCCTGCCTGAAAAAAACTTTCACAATGACAGAAAATGTGTATTTTTCTACTTAAACTTTTCATCAGGGTCTGTATTTTATTGTTCCAAAACTAAATTTTCTAGGAAAATGTGCATACCCACTGCATTTCCGTAATAAAATTACAGTTCTACAAAATTAACTAATGAATAATATTATTTCATATTGTTAACTGTTAATTTTTTGGTAGTACTGAAATATTAGAAAAATAAAACAATTGCAATAATAATCAGGAACTCAGTTTATATAAGCAAAGACTTACCACAGGCTTATCTCTGTGTGTATTCACAGCTGCTATATTGAGATTGACGAATTCTACCCTACAGCCATAAGCTACTGGAGTCAGCTTGATCACCGTGTGAAGGGGTACTCGTAAGTAAGGCAGATCGTCTGTAAAAAAACAAAATATGAATTTAATTACTAAAGGCCAATCTCCAGAATACAATGACAAACTATCAATGGACTAAAGGCATATCTTACAAAAGTCATAAACGATAAGTTTTGTGTGTGTGTATGCATGTTGGGGGGGGGGAGGGCAGGTAAGCTCATTTTGGTTCCATGAAGATTTCTGCTCCTTGTAGCAGGATGAGTTTTTACGTTTTTTTTTAAACTTTTTGTGGAATTGGTTTCTAATTAATTTGTCATACATAGTTGATGTATGTTCTATAAAACATGTAATTACACTACAAATGACCTATTTTTGAATCAATGAATTTTCTAACATTTGTTAAATGAAAATTTCAAGTATCAGATGCATAACTGGACCAAGTGAAGTATCCCTGAATTATTACTAATATGACAATTATGAATGAGTTGCACAAATGAGCAATTTTTGACTCAGTGACTCTGTTAAATCAGCAAAGTCAAAAATGTAAATGTTAAAAACTTGATCATGTGAAAAACATTGGTTGGATTCTAACTAAATCAAATTTGTACATGAGCTTTATTTTACTCAGTGAACCTCTAAAATCAGCAAAATCAAAATTCCAAGTATAAGGTGATCCACTAAATCAGGTTGAACAACATATTCTAAGAGAATAGTTGTAATCTGACCTATAGTTTTAATGCAACAAACAGTATGACAGTTCAGGACAATTACAATTACAAAAAGAATGACATAAATTCCTGTGTGTCAGCTCTGCTTACAGCAGGTCTGTAATTTAGTATCTCATGTCAGACCAGTCTGTATCTGTCTTAAAAATGTCAGTAATGTTTCATTCTGACCCTTATAAATATTATCAATGGCAACACTATCAACTCAGAAAGTAGCCACATAAACAAGTACTGAATATGCCCACGAATGGCTCACTAAGGCCCCTGGGGGAAATAACACTAAGCTTATGATATATTAGCATAATAAATTTGACAAATAAAGGATTTAGTGTCTTACAATATTACAAAAAGTAACATAAATATGTAACATCATATGTTTATAATTAACAACGAAAAATGCATATAAAACAGGGGAAATAACTACAGTATGAGGCTTGTGCAAAACAGAAAACTACATTCAGGAAACAAGTCTCAATATGTTATATCATTTCCTGAAGTTAATCTATAAATAAGGATATGACAAAACAGAATTGGATAAATTATATGAATAAGGTATTTTGAAGCATACAGGAAATTCATTGATATGAAAATCATACCCAAACATCATATGACTGAATGAAATAAAGTAAACCACCCTTTTTGCAATATTTAGCTATTATAAACAAACACAAACTCTTGAAACAATTTGTTTTAATTTTATTGACAACCTTTTTCAGACAATGTGAAAAAAAACATCTGAAAAGTAGATAGACACTAGTAATTCCAAACACAAGATTTTGTTAATCGAGGGCATAATTGAGGATCCCATTGCAACCTGAAATCTGCAATAAAAGTATGGGTCGCTATGCTTATATTTTCTAGAATTAAGACAGTTTAGTACTTTACCCATTTTTTTTAACTCAACTTATATAAAATCTAAATGGCACCAGGGTGCACAAGCCGAGTTGCAACTTCAAATTTGTGACCTTGTTTATAATGTGAAGACCCAAATATTTCTATAATTGTCTATTTATTTTCTTTCCTACCTAATATCCCAAATTCTAAGAATTCAAGAAGGTCTATTTTCTAGTTTTATGTCTTCACATTTCAATATATAAATCTCTTTTCGGTCACTGTGAACTTCACTGACCTTGACCTTTGACCTACTTTCTCCAAAATGAATAGGGTCCCTCCCCTCCTGGTATCAAACAACATATCCAAGTTTCATTTCAATAGGGTGTAAACTTTTTGAGTTATCTTCCGGAAACCAAATTTTTCTCAAATTTTCAGTCTATTTTCGGTCACCATGACCTTGACCTTTGACCTACTTTCTCAAAAATCGATAGGGTTCCTCCCTCCTAATACCCAACAATATATCCAAGTTTCATTTCAATAGGGTGTTAGCTTTTTGAGTTATCATCCAGAAACCAAATTTTTCTCAAATTTTCAGTCTATTTTCGGTCACCGTGACCTTGACCTTTTACCAACTTCCTCCAAAATTAATAGGGTTCCTCCCCTCCTGATATCAAACAATATATATTCAAGTTTCATTTCAATAGACTGTATGCTTTTTGAGTTCTCATCCGGAAACAAAATTTTTCTCAAATTTTCAGTCTATTTTCGGTCAGTGTGACCTTGACCTTCGACCTACTTTCTCCAAAATCAATAGGTTTCCTCCTCTCCTGGTATCCAACAATATATCCAAGTTTCATCTCAATTGGATGTAAACTTTTTGAGTTATCATCCGGAAACCAAATTTTTCTCAAATTTTCAGCCTATTTTCAGTCACTGTAACCTTGACCTTTGACCTACTTTCTCCAAAATAAATAGAGTTCCTCCCCTCCTGGATCCCAACAATATATTAAAGTTTCATTTCAATTGGATGTAAACTTTTTGAGTTATCATCCGGAAACCAAATTTTTCTCAAATTTTCAGCCTATTTTCGGTCACCGTAACCTTGACCTTTGACCTACTTTCTCAAAAATAAATAGATTTCCTCCCCTCCTGGATCCCAACAATATATTAAAGTTTCATTTCAATTGGATGTAAACTTTTTGAGTTATCATCCGGAAACCAATGTTTGACACCCACCCGCCCACCCACAACACTAAACCAATAGCCAAGTTCAACTTCGTTGCAACTCAGCTAAATATGCATAGGAAAAATATAAGAAGGCAATTTATAGCTTTAATCTGCTCTGAAGCATTAACAGGGTTGCCACTGCTTTGATGTCTCAAAATTCAAGGTCTTTTCCAGGCCCTTGAAGTTCAAAATGAAATTCAAGGGTTTTCCAGTTTTCCAGGATGTGTGGCAACCCTGATCTTAAAACCAAATAATAATATATAATACCGAAACTTAGGTTTCCACATGGAAACTCNGGTTTACCTCTGGAAACCCTAGTTTACAGAAGCGAAAACCGGGTTTTCCATAGGAAAACTAAGTTTTCCTTAGTTATGCTAACTTTCGCGTGCCATATATATACCAGTGTGTCACTTTGCTATAAGCAGAGTTAATTTAGAAAGTTTCTGAATTAAACATTTTTTTGCACAAAAGGGAGAATTTGCACCAAAGTGGGTGAAATACGAAATCAAAACTTCTGTCAGTTAATAATGACATCACAACAAAAGGCTGTCACATGACTGTTCCAGCCTGAAAATCACACCTACTGAAATAACATTTCTAAAATGTTTATTTGAATGTGTCTAGGGGAGGTACTAGTCCCAATGAATCTAATTGATGAGATGTATGCAAAAAACTGAAAATAATACTGGATTTTATGCATTGTATTAACCAGTATCTATGTGTTTCTTTGTGTACTAAATCTTTATACAAAATTAATTTTGGAAATAAATCAGTTAATTTGACGATTCACGATACAGTGGAATCTGTACAAACTGAACCTTGACTTGAACAGAACCTGTCTGTTACAAACAGTTCAGTAGTTTGGTGTTATAATGAGAGTAAAGAAAGATCCCCTTAGAATTTTTATATGATGTATCAGTTGAAATATGATAACAATGTGTTATTAGAAAATATTCTGATGTATATGAGAAGCAGCTCTTGCATGAAGCATGTCAAGTTTGATGAAATACTGTTATAGTAAACCTGGCATACTGAAACTTTAAAAATCAAATACTTTTGAAAACCAATTCCTTATCTAAGGGTGGGTAGGAGGGGTCTGATCCAGAGGTCCTGAGGAAATTACTTTCAAATCCAGAATTCACAGAAAAAAAGTCTTAAAAAATGACAGCATAAATTCCAGATCCTGTTAAGGGTTGGTCCTGATAAGATGGCTAATCCTGCCTTCATGAGATCCTTCCATCAATCTTATCTAGTCAAAGTTTGAAACAATTCACAGGCATAAGTATGAAACCCATGATGGTTGAATAAAATATTGTAAATATTCCTCTGTTTTTCATGAAAAATATGAAAATTAAGATAAAGTGTGAAATGCAAATCATTACTGAAAAAAAAATAGGAAATATAAAAGACATTTCCTATTTTTTTCTTATTTTATTCCTTAAAATATTTAACTTTGGCAAGAGTTCCAAAATGCTAGTATGATGGAAAAACTGTTCTTATTTTGTCACAATGCACAAGAATTTTAGAAATGTGATTTACGTGCAGTTAACACTCTAATGTTTGAGAAAAATCACTGAAAACAAAAAAATGTTAGTAAAAGCTTTCCAAGGGAAGCATTTCAATCTTAAGCAATCTTAAAACTTCATTCTGATTAAATGTGAACAAAACAGGAAAGATGCATACCTTTACAAAAAAATCAACGGAATATATACACGCTACTAGGGATATTAATTATAGACATTAATATTTAGTCAAATTATTTGTAAGTAAACTGAAACTTCCCATCAAAGAAATAATTTCACATGCATTTAATACTATATATAAACATCATATGCTTTTAATATTTTAAAATCTAAAAAAAAAAACATAACTGAATTTATCTAACTCTAAATATTTTAATAAAAATCAACACTTTAACTAGTATAATTGTACATTGCTTCGATAAAGTGTTGATTTAATAAGAAATGTCTTTCCTGTATGCATTCCTGAAAGGTGCAGAACATTAACATATAAGCAACTATATTTAGAACTACCGTAGGTCATGTGATACCTGGATAACAGCGGTATGTGTAGACACTGGCAGCCATGTCCCGTCAAGGTCATTTTAACCACCGTGTGGAAGGGTACTCTCACATGTGGGATTTCATCTAGAATATCATCGAAAAAAAATATTCCCACTAATTTCAATCCAGACCAAGTGGTAAAAAAGAAATATGTTAACCCAACACACACAAATTATCTAAATTCTGTAACATTAACATAACAAAAATGACACTGCAAGGGATATCTAGTATATGTGTAGTGTCCTTCATTTTCATTTTATCTGACCTATCCTTTATTATTATGGAGATTATATGTGAATGTGCATTTTATCTTTTAATTGAAGTACATACATGATAACTTTCTGAATTGTTTTGTAATGTCCAGAAAAAAGTTCGAGGAATCAGCTCCATAAATAATGTCTACCGTTGGTTATTGTCTAATGAGCTACCTATCAAAGTGTATGGGTTACCTGTTTGACTGACATCGATCTTAATTTTGTCTTTAAAAGCATCTTTATTCATACATACAAAGTCTCTTTTCAAGTTGGAAAAAATGAAAAGCGGTTGAACTGCTATAAATACATGTATTAATTCAAGTGTCTTGCAAAAGAATTATTTTCATGCTCAGATAAAAATTTTCCCTGTAAAGGGTATTTTTAACTATTTTATTTGAATTATCAAGTTTATTCAGGAGATATAATTTAAACTAATCTGTGAAAAGTTTTAGTCTACAAAAATACATAAAAGTTTTATAAAATACTGCAACATAAAAAAATTGAATAATTTATTTCAAATACTTAAACGGCAAATCATTGAAACATTAAAAAAAGCTTTACCAAAGAACAAAAGAAAAATAACTTGCTTTGTCTATACAGAAAGTACAATCAGCAACAGAACTTGTCACTGTAAATCATTAACCTTTTGTTACTACTATTATGCAAACAAAACATTTAAAAATATCAAACATGACAGAGAAAGGTCGAGCTACAATTCATCAATTAACAATTTATGTCTAACTTCAGATAATCCCTTAACTAAATGCTGAAAATCAGCTTGTGAATCTGTCCATCAAAAAATTTATTTAAAAGTCATCTTAGTTTACATGCAACATAAAAAGCAAAACTTATATATGCTAGTCTTTGAAAAATACATAAAAATATCAACCAATTTTCTTATTTTTATGAAATCAAGGATGATTGTAAATCAAAAATGTCATGAAGTATATAAAAATAAAAAAATTCTCATACCTTATAGACAACAGTCTTTAACTAGCCAAATATGGTAGGTAAATGTAGAAAGAACTGCTGACACAAGCCAGATCAATGCAGGCTAAATGGAGAGCCAAAGCTGATGCCCACACCATATATGGCCATTTATTAGTTATTATGCTATACAGCAATGATTACAGTTTGAATTTTCATACCATCACCTGGTCAAGAACCATGATTGTAAAAGGAAGAGCATGCCCATGTTCTAAAACAGTGTGTTACAAATTTGAAGGGAAAGAAGTCTGCCGGTTCAATGATACCATTAAAATATCAACTATGATCAACTATCAACTATGCAAAGCTCATCATGTTATGTTCCTCTGAACAAAAAAAATTTACCCAACAACAAAAGGGCAATACTGAACATGGCTGCAAGATGGCAACACATACTACACTGAGGCTGCTCATGACAAAAATGTATTATTATTATAATAAACACAAATTACTACAGTATATGCAGGTACATCTATCTTTAAATATTACTATAATGTTAAGTCTTACAAAGCCAAAATTATTCTTTTTATACTCAAAACAAATTTTAATCCTTTATTTTTTGTCAAGTTAAAATATTTTTGATACAATGTATTTTTGCAATATTTTCTCAATGAATTTATGATTTCTTTTTTTAAAAGAATAACTCCCTCTCCCCCCCCAAAAAAAACAATTTAATACATTAATTTTAAAATAACTCATGTTGTACAAAATATACTGGAATAACCTAGGAGATTCACCACTTTTTCAAGTTACACTTTTTACAATGTCCAAAATAGGTCAAAATTTACCTAACTTTTTATGCCTTTTAAGTATTGCACATTTTTTAAATATAGGGGATGGTTTATCTAAAAAATCAAAAGTAGAAGAAAAACAGTAAATTTCTAAAAGTGATAGGAAAAAACAAATGATAAGCACACCTTTATGAGGCTGATTGAGATACATGGCTAATTTTTAAATGTTTTGCATATTTTTTTTATTTAGTAGGCAATAAATAAAATAAATTGTAGCTAACACATGTGTATAATTTGAACCCATTAAGATGATGCATTTTTCAAGATACAATGAAACATGTTCAACACATCACTTTTATAGAACTCAAAGAAACAATTCAAATTATCACCCAAAAGTATACAGACACTGAGACAATCACTATTGATAAGCCTATTCAGTTAGAAGCAATTCTAATAAGGTACTATGCAATATGTTAAAGACACCCTAGTTTGTCATTAATTAACTAGAGGCTCACATGAGCCTGTATCGCTCACCTGGTGACTGGTTTTATTCATTGTCACCAACAGACCACCCATTCATACTATAAATCAATTCATCAGATGTTCATTTTCATTCTTGGATGAGGTACAAACTAAAAATCACTAACTTTGGAAGGGATCACCCAAAGACAAGTTTTGGTTCCAATTGGCTCAGTAGGTTCAGAGCAGAGAAGACATTTGAATGCATTTCCCGTAGAGTCCCTATGTTAAACTATGTTCCATGCTGGCGGCCATCTTGAATGAGGTATGAACATAAAAATCACAAACTTTGAAAGAAAACATCTAAAGACTATTGTAACCAAGTTTGGTTCCAATTGGCTCAGTGGGTTCAGAGGAGATGACATCTGAATGCATTTCCCATAGGGTCCCTATGTTAAACTGTGCTCCATGCTGGCAGCCATCTTGGATGAGGTACAAACA
Source organism: Modiolus philippinarum (assembly GCA_002080025.1). Lineage (NCBI taxonomy): Eukaryota > Metazoa > Mollusca > Bivalvia > Mytilida > Modiolidae > Modiolus > Modiolus philippinarum. The sequence continues at coordinate 139,260 of MJUU01031121.1, forward strand.
TAAAAATCACAAACTTTAAAGGGGACTACCAAAGGACTACTGTGACAAAATTTGGTCCCCATTTGCACAGTGGTTTCTGAGGAGAAGATCTTTGAATGCATTTTCCATAGGGTCCTATGTTAAACTATCTTCCCCTGCTGGTGGCCATCTTGGATGAGATGCTGGACATATGTAGAAATTGTAGTTCTGGAAAACCTCAACACTTTTGCAATTCACATGTAACCTTTATCTCAAACAGTTTTTGAAATAAAAGTAGAAACATTAAAAAATAGTGAAAATTGAAAGAAAAAGTGGCAATAACTCCTGTGTAGGTTGTCAGATTTTCTTCAAAATTGCAGGACATGTAGATCTTACTATGCTGACAATATTTGTTATACAAACTTCACTTCTATCTTCTACCATTTTCAATATATAAGATCAAAAGTAACAAAAAACTGAAAATTTTTGTGGAAAAGGGGCAATAACTCCAAGACGGGTACATGGATATTCTCCAAAATTGCAGGGCAGGTAGATCTCATCATGCTGATCATTTTTACCTCGTCAGAATTTTGATATTAGTAATGGTTTTCAAGGAATTTGCAAAAAAACGGCAATTTACCCCTATGTTCTATTTTTAGTAACAGCGGCCATGTTGATTGGTCTACGGACATAAAAATCACAAACTTGAAAGAGCATACCCTGGTGATGATTCTGGCCAAGTTTGGATAGTATTGGCCCAGTAGTTTCAGAGGAGAAGATCTTTGAATAAAAGTTAATGGACGGATGGACGACGGAAGGCAGACGGACGGACGGATGGACGACGGACGCCGAGTGATGGCAAAAGCTCACATGGCCTTTGGCCAGGTGAGCTAATAACTACTTAAAGTCTGAGGGTTTTGAGCAATTCTAATTTGTCATTTTCAAGTTATAGAATGTCATGTTAACAGTAACTTTACATA
>MJUU01031121.1:155716-187096 GCA_002080025.1 Modiolus philippinarum
TTAAATTCATTTCACTTACCTCCATTCCCCTTTCTGACAATTTGCTGTCTCCTCCTATTCTGCCTTTTAAATTCATTTCACTTACCTCCATTCCCCTTTCTGACAATTTGCTATCTCCTCCTATTCTGCCTTTTAAATTCATTTCACTTACCTCCATTCCCCTTTCTGACAATTTGCTGTCACCACCTATTCTGCCTTTTAAATTCATCTCACTTTCTCCATGCTGCAATAAAGAAATCTTAGAACTATACACTACTATAAAACTGATGTCAGTTATCATTATATGAAGTTCCTGTAACGCTTTGTGTACACACACATGGTAAAATTGTTATACTGTAAATATATTCATTTTCGCGGTTGCTAATATTAGCGGTTTCCTGAACAGGGACATATTTGTGTGTATCAATTTTGGCTAATTTAGGAACAACTTAAGACCTTCTGATTGTTTCTGATAAATTCGCAGGTACTTATTTTCATGGTCTTTTGTCATCGTCGAAAATAGCGAAAATTACTACATTTACAATATATTCATGACTGTTCCAAAAGCATCCAGACGTAAATGTCCAATTAATAATAAGTAAATTTGCCAGTAAATATCCTGATTATATTTCTTGTATTGTATAACTGACCATAATAATGGTCATATAAAATAAATATCAAATTCTGTATTTTATGAATATTTTTTGTTTATTTCTTGTTGTATGTTCAAAATGGCGGTACAGCAATTATTTGTTTTATTACATGAGAGTGCTCAACTCCAAACAATTACTTTTTTGTTCTATTAGAATTGAAATAATTCATGGGAGCTTGAATATATACTGATTTTACAACGGGCTGGTCTTTATGCCGATATTTTATCCCTCTCTGACAATCAGGGTAAAATACTCGGCATAAAGGGCCAACCAGTATATATTCAAGCTCCCATGAATTATTTCTTAGTTATACACTTTTATGACCAAAGTGTTTATTTATGGAATGCCCATCAATTTTTGATTTAATACTTTGGTCATAAAAGTGTATAACTAAGAAATAATTCATGGGAACTTGAATATATACTGGTTGGCCCTTTATGCCAAGTATTTTACATAGCTCATTTGTAGCACGAGCTATTTTGGGGAACGACCTTAGAAAGACATGAGTCTTGTCACATTTTTTTATGATTTATTGACATTTCACAAAAATGAATTTTACTCTCACCACAGAATTATATCTCTGTCCCTATTTCAGAAACCTGTATCTGTCATTGTTCTTGTCACCACAGAATTATATCTCTGTCCCTATTTCAGAAACCTGTATCTGTCATTGTTCTTGCATGTAATTTTGTAACCAGTATATGTTACTGATTTTGCAGTGTTTTATAATCTGTGCATTGTTTTGAGAATTGGGGCCTTAGTAAATTCACTTTGTAGTAATTGGAACTTCTTCTAATTATAAAAATTGATTCTTGTCAAATGAAAACTCTAATCATTTGTACTACATGGAGCTCAGGTTTCTTTTCTGCTTTGTACGCTGCTTATAACTTACCCGTGTTAGATATATGGTCCTTGGTAAAACATGAATATTCATTAGGTAATACACAACCCGACTTTGTAAATGACCTGAAACAATAGTTAATTCCTTTGTAAGCAAGTTTTCTTTGACCAAGTTTTTTTATGGAAACTTTGATAGTATCAACAGGGCTTAATTCCTTTGTAACTAAGTTTTCTTTATTAAGTCTAACATTCCATTACCTAGCTTTAAATATGATCATAATCAGTGTAATTAATTCTTTATATTAACTTCACTGATCACAACATAAATCAATAATATAATACCTTATAATGAACTGTCTTTGGTAAACTGCAGTTTATTTTTATTGATTTGCCATAATAAGCTGAATTATGTTTTATTAAATATACATAAAACAAATTTTCTTGTAATTTGAAGCATTCAGTTGGATATTTTACTTAAAATGTCTATAATGGGAATAGATGGAAAAAACATCTGATTATAATAAAGACGCCCTTCAAATGCTTATAACAGTCCTAAAACCTGCACAAATTTCAACTTTTTTTTCAAAAAAATTTCTTTCAACATATTGAGCAAAAATAAATGTAGCAAAAATATAACCACACACTGGTTCATATTACTACATACTGTGAAAGTACCATTGTTTGTGGGGTTCCAATATTTGTGGATTTTCATGGTCCGCTAAAACTTCAAAATTAAGTTCCAAGACAAAATGCATTTTTTCCACTGAGAAATAGACATAGAAACCGAAAAAGTAATTATTATGGAAACCAAGACAATTGATGTCTACTCATATCCCATATATAGTCACAACTCTTAAATTTGACTGCATTTCCTCATATACATTCGAGTCTCCTAAGTCGGCGCATCTTATAAGTTGGCGCACATGAAGAAAATGGGTCAAAGACTCAAATGGCCGGGTTGCGTTTTGGTGTTTTTAGCTATAAAGTGTTGTTCTATAGGTTCCCTAATGGCCCTGTGTATAGAATATGTTGAAAATATTGATAAAAAATAACTAAGTTAAAAGGCCAAGAAAATAGGAAAAATATTGGAAACAATTCTATAAAGTCAGGTGCACATTTTCAAAATATATAGAAACAATCTGTGAAGTTTCAAGGGTCAGAGATGAAAACAGTAGGAGGAGTTGATTTCACAAAATAGGTATCCTTTGTTGAAAATGTGATAAAAAAATGACTAAGTTCCAAAGTCTGTAAAAATAGGAAAACATTTTCAAAATAATTCCAAAAAGGGACGTGAAACAATCTGTGAAGTTTCAAGGGTCAGAGATGAAAACTGTAGGAGGAGTTGATTTCACAAAATAGGTATCCTTTGTTGAAAATGTGATAAAAAAATGACTAAGTTCCAAAGTCTGAAAAAAATAGGAAAACATTTCAAAATAATTCCAAAAAGGGACGTCTATAAAGTGTTGTTCTATAGGTTCCCTAATGGCTCTGTGTATAGAATATGTTGAAAATATTGATAAAAAATAACTAAGTTAAAAGGCCAAGAAAATAGGAAAAATATTGGAAACAATTCTATAAAGTCAGGTGCACATTTTCAAAATATATAGAAACAATCTGTAAGTTTCAAGGGTCAGAGATGAAAATTGTAGGAGGAGTTGATTTCACAAAATAGGTATCCTTTGTTGAAAATGTGATAAAAAAATGACTAAGTTCCAAAGTCTGTAAAAATAGGAAAACATTTTCAAAATAATTCCAAAAAGGGACGTGAAACAATCTGTGAAGTTTCAAGGGTCAGAGATGAAAACTGTAGGAGGAGTTGATTTCACAAAATAGGTATCCTTTGTTGAAAATGTGATAAAAAAATGACTAAGTTCCAAAGTCTGAAAAAAATAGGAAAACATTTTCAAAATAATTCCAAAAAGGGACGTGCACATCTACAATATATATAGAAACATTTTGTGAGATTTCAAAAATGTAGGTTGAAAACTGTAGGAGGAGTTGATTTCACAATATAGGTACCCTTTGTTGAAAATGTGGATAAAAAATGACTAAGTTCCGCAGTCCGTAAAAATAGGAAAAAAATTTCAAAATAATTCCAAAAAGGGGGGTGCACATCTACAATATATATAGAAACATTCTATGAAGTTTCAAAGATGTAGGTTGAAAACTGTAGGAGGAGTTGATTTCACAAAATAGGTATCCTTTGTTGAAAATGTGATAAAAAAATGGCTAAGTTCCAAAGTCCGTAAAAATAGGAAAAAATTTTCAAAATAATTCCAAAAAGGGAGGTGCACATCTACAATATATATAGAAACAGTTTGTGAAGTCTCAAAAATGTAGGATGAAAACTGTAGGAGGGGTTGATTTCACAAAATCAGTATCCCATTTTCCCCGACCCACCGCCCGCCCATCCGCCCGCCCGCCCGACATTCACCATACTATAACCCAGATTTGCACTCCGTGCAACCCAGCCAAAAATGATTTCCGTTTATAATATAAATATTGGTACAGATCAATTTCTGTACTAACTTAAAGCCAAATAGCGATGATGACGAAGAAATCTTTTTTGAGCGTTCCCCGGACCTGAAAAAGACCAAAAGGGTGCTATATTTGTTGTAAATAGGTTCTATTGGTGTTTAGACGTTTACTGTAGCTGTTTAAGGTCATTATTTTTGTTGAAATTATTTTGTTTTAATATTGAACATTCCCACCTTCCACTGAAAACCAGATAGTGAAAATTATTTTTTATTTTTGGTTCCTGGTACATTGATATTCTCACCCTGCGCCGACTTACAAGACATTTAAACATGGCGATATATCGGGGGTGGGTTATTTTTAGCTTGTTTTTCATATATTTTAGTTGAAGTTCTAATTTTAAATTCTGCATGATTTTAAAGTTGGTTTATGTATAATTATTTTGTTGAAAGTTAAAAATAATGTGATAAAAATTACAGCAGGAATCGAAAGGTAAATGTTTAGGTGCGCCCACTTACAAGACTGCATCGTACATGTACATATATGGAATGCACCTATAATATTTTTTTCTTCTTTGGTGTAACCACTTCACAGTCAGTTTAAGTTATGTAACATTGTGATACTGGGAAAATTAAAGCATTGGGAAAAATCCTTATAAACATGGGTGAAATGCCATTTTTTCCCCGCAAAAAAAACCTGATAGCACATCAGCAATGCCTGTCAGGTAAACTTTTGATATCAATATGATTACAATAAGTAGCCATACAAACATGATAAAAATACAATAAACATTACCTGCCAACTTATGCACCATAAATCTCTCTCCTTGATTAAATATTTGAATGTATGATAAATCTTTATCTAAAGCATGTTCTAAAGGTTCATAATGAGTTCGATAATGTTCAATTCGTTGCATAAAATCCTGTACAGCAGTATTTTTATCCACTCCTTCATAATCGGGACTACATACTTTTACTTCCTAAAAATATAAATAACAAATACAACAACTGAAGAGTGACTGACCCCTCCACCGCCCCATTATCCACTCCTTCTTAATCGTGACTACATACTTTTACTTCCTACAAAATAGAAATATATCTGTTGCAACTGTGGAGTGACATTATAACACCCCCCTTTTCATCTTCATAATCAGTACTACATACTTTTACTTCCTACAAATTAAATATATCCATGAAAACTACATGAATTGTGGAATGACATTAATAGGATCTTGCATTAGGTCAGATTAAAGATCTGGATATCTTTCACAAGTACATGTATAAGAAATTTCTTCTTCTCTCCAGTTAAGTGTATCAATAAGAGAGGAAAAGACGTAGAATTTCTTATAAGAGTGAAAGATATATAGTATCTATCCCAACGGAAAAGGCGTAATAGGCTGATCTCAAACCCAAAAGCCAAGATATCATGAGCATCCTAATGCTTGCCGAGGAATGGATAAAAGAAATCTTAGCCTGAGGGTTTGAGATTGAACCATATCGCCTTTACAAGAGGGTATGATACTTCTTCTCACCTTAACGCTCTGAAAATGCTCGCAAAACAATGATCAGCCCTGACTTTCACACAGAAATATCGAAGATGTTCTCTCGAAATATATCACGTCGCAATAAGTATATGTTTACTGAAGCCTGACAGTAACTTTGTTTTCAACAATTGGTGCGCAATTTCAAATCTCTGTTGAAATATAAATTGCATATCTTGCAACTCTGACATGTTTGAAATCTGTTTCAAAGGTACATTTTCATTCTTTAAATAAACAGTAAGATTTATCAAATCAGACAACAAATAATACACATGTACTGGATAAATCACATGAAAATTCTAAGCGATGGCGTGCCTATGATTAAAGTGAGACAGCCCCAGCAAAGGGGTAAGATAGAAATATCTCACACCCCCAAAATCATGATATATCTTGATCCCCTAGGCGAGAAGTCACAATCTTTAATTTTGAATGAATGCAAGTTCTTATTTCTTTCATAAAATAACTTCTGAAACTTCTGGAAACATATACTTTGTAAACGTCATTTGCATTTGAATGTACTTTACACTGTGACGTCAGGTGTTTTATGACACTTAGTCATGGTTACAATTGTTGCATAGCAAAAATGAACACTTATGATTGATTATTTATCTTTGGAAGATGAGATTGTGTGCATCGATCTTGAATGGGTCATCTTTCACTGTAAACCACCATTTACAGAATAACACACCTGCCAAGTTTCCTTGTTTTAAGACATTTGTTTTGAAATGCTTGACAATACTTCAATCTGGATATCATGTTCTAATAATGTTCTTATAGCCATTTTACTAGTAACAAATTCTTTGTGAAAAGAAGTGTTAATGGGTATGATAGTAAGAATTAAAGAATATAAGAGTTTGAAGTGCAAGACTAAAAATCTGGAGTACCACAAGGTAAGATCTTAAGGGTGTTCGCTGGTCAATTTAAAAATAACAAGGATTTCAATTAAATGTGATATTCTGTTAGAAAATTGAAAAAAAGTAATCAAAGCCAAAAAAATTGATAGGTTACTGATGTAATTTTTGAGATACAAGTGATTCAAAAAATGGGGGGAAACTGAACTCCTCTGCATTTTTCATAGGTTTAACATGAGCAATGTTTATCCAATAAAGAATGTGACAAAATAACACCAATTAAATAAAATTTTGTCAGAAAGCCCCAAAAGATGTATTAAATGAAATCATGGAAAAAAAATAGGGGGTCACCGAGCAAAAAGTTATAAAGCTTTTAAATTGATAAAACTAGAGAAGTCCGAAAATCTGACAGAAATACTTTAACATGACCAGCGAACATCCTTAAGTACTCAAACAAAGCTTATAAGTTTGAGACACTAGCAATCTTACACAAGGTAGACTGAGTTTTTCATTCTTGAACTTTCAATAGTGTATATTTTTCTCAAACAAAACACAGTACAAATCATACTTGAAAATATGCTGATATCAATGAATATATTTCCCTAAATTCTAGTAACGTCACAATATGGAATATAAGTCTGAATATAGTTTTCAGTTCTGTGATTTGTTTTGGTGCTTTAATTAAAGTTATACCATTTATCAATGTATATTTTTAATACTACCATGTAAAATGTAGTGATATGAAAATATTACACTGCATTATATTCTTAATATAATTCATATAAACAGTTATAGAAGGTTCTCATAATATCGTGGGTACTATCATATTGTATTATTCTCCTTCATTTCAACTAAATTTTAAACTGTGAGGTCACTGTTTCCACATAGCTACATACCACTTTATTTTGAGCTACCAGTATAAATAATCTGCCACATCGAGAATTATTTACAAACAATTTTGCTTCTAAATACTGTGCATATTTTTTCCTTCTTATTTTTTTTTAGAGTGGTTGAGTGGGTGTGGCAACACAATTGCTAGACCAAATACTGTAAACTTACAAGAATATTAGCTTCTATTATTGTAGGATCATCACATATAGATTCTACGAAGAAGATTTTAAATTTATTTTTCAGTTTAACATGTTCTACCAGTAGTTTTCGTCTCTCTCGTGTCGTGTTTGTTGCATCCAATACCTGAAATGATAAAAGGGAAGTATACAAGTTGAATTTTTAATTTTTTTATCAAAGAATATTATATAGTAACTATATTACCATTAAAAGACAGTTAAATAATAAGAAGAGTAAAAGAATGTAAAACTCTGTAGTAGCAAGCAAGGTGGCTTTATAATCAAGAGGTATTTAAGTTTTACGCAGTGTTGAGCTATATAATAAGATTTATGTTTTTTCAAGCAATGATATTTCAGCTGCAAAAATACAGCAATCAAAGTTCAAACAATACATACTTTTTTAAGGTTTAGTAATAACATTCATCAAATAATGATAGAAAGTGTATCTACAAAAACACTTACAGCAACTTCTCCACCACTCTGTAAAAAATTACATGCATCGTCCACAGCCATTAAAGCACACTTTCTGTAATACAAAATTCCATAAATTGTAATTTTGTAGATTCACATTATTTAAATTACAACTTGAAATAAAACAACAAAAATAAGAATGTCATCATTTTAATCCCACCAATCAAATTTTGTAATTCTATTTAATTCAGAACATAAAGTCACAAATTTTTCATACTTGCTCTCAACAGATATTTTATCTTTTCGTAAGCCGGGTCAGCTTTTTGTATGACTATTATCTTTGATTTTGAAGTTATAACCCTTTGCTTCAAACAACATTATTAGTATTGAATAAAAATGACTTACAGACTAACTTGTCAGTCAAATATATTAATAAACATAAAAAGCGACCAGAGCCTGCTAAGCTCACCTCATTGCACAGCATTGTCACATGTTGAACATGTCAGTAAAAAGGAATGGACCATGATCGTTCTGTTTAACAAATTCATTTGCATCAGGCATACCAATATAGTTGAAGTTGGACATGTCAGTTACCAGGTCAGATTTATTCTACCTAACTGAGCTGCTAATGAGTAAAATAGAGGTAACATACAGCATCCAAAGCATGTATTATAGTTGTCATCCTAAAATGCATCATACATACCAATATGATTGATGAAGGACATGTCATTAAGCCAGAATTAAAGTTTAACTAATCTACCTAACTGTGTCACTCATGCATAAAATGTAGGTCACAGATAGCACCCGAAGCATCCCAAAATGTATTGTACATACCAATATGGTTGATGGTTGATGTGGGACCTGTCAGTTATAAATAACAGACTTCAACCATTCTACCAAGAAAAGTCACTCATGTGTAAAATGTAGGTCAAAGACAGCAACTGAAGCATGCACTGTTGTTGTCATCCCAAAATGCATCATACACACCACTATGGGAAAGTGGCTCATGAGTTAAATGTAGGTCAACAACACTATCTGAAGCATGCATTGCAGTTGCCATCCCAAAATTCATCATATATACCAATATTGTTGATGTTGGACATGTCAGTAAGCAGGAATGGACTTTAACCATTCTTCCTAACCTGACATGGACACTGACATAAGGGGCATCACATAAGACCCCTCACTTCCTGAAGAAGCTAAAATTCAACCAAGTGTTCGCTTCGCCTTTTTGGTCAGATATGATGCATTTGACTAAAAAAAAATAGTAAAATTATCAATTTCCTTCTGTTGTGCCTTTGTTGTGATACTGTACGAGAAGGGAAATAACTGCTACAAAAATAGCTAAATTATTGCATGGTCATGGCTTATGAAAATAGGGAATTATAAGTCTCATGTGCATTTACTCCTTTCACTTTAATTTTAAGACAGAGTTTTTTTCTCCTGCAGGAAGGAGTGTGTAAAAAGATTCCCTGCGTGAGAGATATATGTACCATATATACATGTATTTCAGTTATGATCTACTTGCTCTTGAGAGAATTTCTCATATGGATGCACTATCATACATTTGTACTTTCAAATTTTGTTATTTTATCTTTTTGTAATTTTCTAATGTTATTCTGACCATCTATTAAAAGTGCCCACATAATGATGATTTTATTATGTCAAGCTTTCTTGCAATTGACTAGATGATTGCACTGTGGTCTCAGATGACATTGATTGTCAGAAAACTTTGCCAGTTACTTTTTGGTTTGTTGACTTACTATGAGAAATGACAAAATCCACATTTTTTTATAAGCTGTCGAAATTAGCATATACAGAAACTAAATTCACAGTAACTTCAGTATTTTGATATATATTTTTAAAGATGGAACCTATGGAAACTTGATCAGAGTGCAAAGGCAAACTGAATATCTGGTTACTAAAAAGAATGTTATTCTAGAAATGGTTTTTCCTGTTATAAGATTGACAGTAGATAAAACTAAACCAGAATGCCCATAATGACTGTCAAAATGAAATATACATACTGTCTGATTTCTTGTGCTTCTTTGTTATCCGCTCTGAAGAAGTCATGACTTCGGTATTTATCTGTTGCAGCTCTACGATATTCCCCGACGTTGAATGCTGTAAAGAATTAGAAAATTAGAATTATTTTTAAGAAGTTTTACAATGTTTTTGTTTCCATCCATGCATTGGGTTATGAACTGTTGAATTTGACTTTATTTTCAACATTACTCCAGGTTTCAAATTTGAATATAAATGGACCTCTATAAATCTTGAGTTTTACATGTACCAGTTATATCTATAATTAATCATAACAAAAATTACAGATAAAACAACAGGATTAGTAAGTACACAATCAATCCATTTTTCCATAGACGACTTTCCAGTTGGTGAATTGGTGTGTTCTCTGAACGTCAACTTTCTTAAAATCACATATTGTAACATTGTTGTTTTAGCAATTATCATGGGGTCCTTTAAAGGGGGAATTAGAAAATTATATTAATTAGGTGAAAGATTATAATTACTATGAACTATCATTGTTATTAAAGTATTATTTAAAAAATTGTATTTGTTTTTGGTTAAATTTATTTAAAAATAGTTCAAATATATATATATATANTTTCCATAGACGACTTTCCAGTTGGTGAATTTTCCCGCAAAATTTTGACGTCACAATATAGATTTTCCAAAGTCACAATGTTCAGTGAAGCATTTTGCGCCGATTAACCCCAGGTCAACTGGCGCAATTCATTCATAAAAGGAGTAAGAAAGTGGTCTATTAACGATGTAATATTGATTTCTTGAGTTTTAAAAAGTCACATTCCCATAAACAAATTAATTAAAATCACCACATTTTAAAAACACTCCATAGTGTTGTTTATATTTTTTAAGTGGCAGAAAGAAATCATGGCACGAAAAAAAAACACTCACAGTTCAGTACTTGTTCAGAATAAAATTATATTTATTAATTATGCACCAAAAAAAGACAAACAAACAAACAAACAATATTGATTTTGATGTTTTTCAGGGAACAGGAGACATAAATTACAACAACTATCTAAAGAAATAGTTTTGTATCTATTTTATACATATATTTCAGTTTGTTCATTTCCAATGTTTTGATTTGATCTGCAGTGAAGAGACACAAGTTAAGTTTAGTATGCAGAAACTAAATTCACAGTAACTTCGGTATTTGTTATTTGATTAGGCCATGGTTAACGATATATTCGTTTGCCTCTCTATATTGATCTATAATTTTTTAAGAGGGTCATCTTCGCTACCGAAGAATTACTTTTTGCTCCTCTCCTCTTTACCTGGGCAGATCTATCCATAATTTTGGAAGCTTTGCTATGGATAGATGTAACAAGCCTCCCCTTTTTACCTTGGCAGATCTATCCATTATTTTGGAAGCTTTGCTATGGTTAGATGTAACGAGCCTCCCCTTTTTACCTTGGCAGATCTATCCATTATTTTGGAAGCTTAGCTATGGTTAGATGTAACGAGCCTCCCCTTTTCATGTATGTTACTTATCTACTTTTTGTTTGCTGATAACATTGTTTTTCCCATAGTTGTCATACATACATTGTGTATGCCAAAGTCTTTTTGACAATATTTCTTGCCTTATGTATGTAGTAATGATTTGATATTTTGTATAATGGATAGAAATCACACCTCTTTCCAGGCCCATGCATCAATCACCTCCTTCCTGTTTATCGATGATTTTTTTCTGTAGTTACTTACTAATATGTACTGAAACTTTTCGTCATGTATGTCATTAATTTTTTCTATAAATGATTCAATATTTTGGCTGAAGCTCAGCTAAGAGATGTTGTACTGCCTACTGTGTCTTCCATTTTGAAGTCCATCATCATTTATTTACTCCATATTTGACAATAACTTCTGGTCTTTTTTTTTCATTGCAGTTCGCTAATTGCAGTCATATTTTCAAATTCTATGTCAAAGATTAATCAGCTTTAGGGTAGTATGAAGTAATGATTTGATATTTAGTCTGAATATGGTTAGTGCCATGCCTCTGCTTTTCAGGTCATCTGGTCTACTTTCTTGATGTTTTCAGAGCAATTTATCAATTTTAGTCATAAATATATAAATGTACCGTATTTTTAATCAACAATTTGCGGCAGCATTAATTTGAGATATTATTTTTCATTAGTCTATCCACAGGGACTTGCTCCCAGTCTAGAAAAAATGTTTACTATCAAATATGAATCTCGGAGAAAAAAACACAAGGGAAATCCTATTCCTGATACCCCGCTCGCTTCGTTTTCAATTTTCTCAATAAAATAACCCAAACCTTATAATTCTGCCTTTTACATTCTCTTCCTGAATGATTTTCTAAACAGAAAACCCATTTTATATCGTAGGAAAGCCCCACTTCATTCCTATATCTCGATTAGTTTACTCGTATTTGACATTTAGGATAGTTCATGGCACTGAATGTGAAACTTCCATGACCTTCACATTTTAAATTTAAATCATTCACGCGGGATTCTCGGAACTTTTCATTCAGTCGGCGATGAGTTACCCATGTATCGAAGGTAGTCTCCTGCACTAACGCGCCTTTTTTATTTATCGCCGACTGAATGAAAAGTTCCGAGAATCCCGCGTGAATGATTTAAATTTAAAATGTGAAGGTCATGGAAGTTTCACATTCAGTGCCATGAACTATCCTAAATGTCAAATACGAGTAAACTAATCGAGATATAGGAATGAAGTGGGGCTTTCCTACGATATAAAATGGGTTTTCTGTTTAGAAAATCATTCAGGAAGAGAATGTAAAAGGCAGATTTATAAGGTTTGGGTTATTTTATTGAGAAACTTGAAAACGAAGCGAGCGGGGTATCAGGAATAGGATTTCCCTTGTGTTTTTTTCTCCGAGATTCATATTTGATAGTAAACTTTTTTTTTTCTAGACCGGGAGCAAGTCCCTGTGGTCTATCTAAATAGGTATAGTAAATAATAAGTTGATGTAAAATAACATTATGAAATGCTGGTTTCTAAACAATGCTCATACATAACGTACAGTGCAACGAAGTTTGTGAAAAATAATCACATATTTATACACTTAAAGGTTTTGGCAATGCTTCATGCATTTTCTAAACACTTAATTTTATCTAATTTTTCATAAAAATGAAGGTTACAGAAACAAATTGCTTGGTTTATCAAAATCAATTCACGCCTTCAGATTTAGACTTAACTCCCGCTGACATGCACTGAATATAACAAAAATACATAGAACATTTCTTTTATATGGAACATCAGTGAATTCTCTGCAATAAATCTACCATATAACTATAAAGTATAGAGTAAGAAAAATATTATGTAGTAATATTATCTTTTATAATAGAATACAAGACAACACTATACATAATATTTTGATGAGTGGCAATTCTAAACATATATATAATTAACAATTTACTTTGATTAACATTTGGTCTCTACAGAAACTTTCCTTTGAGGATGCAATAAACAGCTCATTTGTGCTTAAACAGTTACATTGTTTTTAATGGTAAAGGAAAAATGGGTTACTAATTTTGTGTTTGTACAATAATGTTGTTTATTGACGAGGGCAGAATGACATACTCGTTTTGTGTTTGTCCAATAACTTTGTGTTTATTGACAAGGGCAGAATGACATACTGTCCAATAACTTTTTGTTTATTGACAAGGGCAGAATGACCTACTCATATTGTGTTTGTCCAATAACTTTGTGTTTATTGATGAGGGCAGAATGACATACTCATTTTGTGTTTATCCAATAACTTTGTGTTTATTGACGAGGGCAGAATGACTTACTCATTTTGTGTTTAAACAGTTACATTGTGTTTATTGATGAACACAGAATNCATTAAATCGGAAATCAAATTATAATATGATGAGTGGAGGTTGGGAATACATTGTATATGAGTATGACGATATTCCAAATGTCTGTAATTGTAGTAGGTTTATCTTGAATTGGAACTAATTTTGAATTTATCAGACTTTTTCAAATTAGGACACTAACATGTTGTATTAGTACAGGTATGCTGTATTCAACACAACTTTCATTCGTCTGTTCACTAGATTTTATTCGTCTGTTGGTTTTTAAATTGTACCTGTTAAGGCTGTTATCAGTACAAATACTATTTTAATTAGCAAATATCTCATTAACAGTTTGACTAATTAACACATAAAAGTACATGGACATAGATCAAATGGAAACTGATATATCCTGAAAATTTGGACACGTGAGTGCAGTGGTTTTTGCAAACAAGCGAACACAAATTTTGTGACGGAACCCACGAGTAAAAACAATATATCTCCCACCTCTCTGAGGCGGGGAGATATAATTAACAATTTACTTTGATTATTAACATTTGGTCTCTACAGAAACTTTCCTTTGAGGATGCAATAAACAGCTCATTTGTGCTTAAACAGTTACATTGTTTTTAATGGTGAAGGAAAAATGGGTTACTAATTTTGTGTTTGTACAATAATGTTGTTTATGACTTTGTGTTTATTGACAAGGGCAGAATGACATACTGTCCAATAACTTTTTGTTTATTGACGAGGGCAGAATGACATACTCATTTTGTGTTTGTCCAATAACTTTGTGTTTATTGATGAGGGCAGAATGACATACTCATTTTGTGTTTATCCAATAACTTTGTGTTTATTGACGAGGGCAGAATGACTTACTCATTTTGTGTTTAAACAGTTACATTGTGTTTATTGATGAACACAGAATGACCTTGACATTTGTGCATTTAACCATTTGCATTATGTTTATTGATGAAGGCTGAGTGAGTTACTCATTTTTTTTAATTTTTTTGTTTTTTGCTTTTGTATTCAAAGTCTATTATAACTGTTGTATCATTAACACTGACATCTACCTTATTTCTCTTTTTAGTTTGTTCAATGTTCCTTAAACTTCGCTGGCACCTATTAAACATTCAGTGCCATTCTCTCCCTAAAGTAAAGGAAAGGAGGTCATTATCTTCTAAGAGATTAATCCTTTACATCATTATTAATAATGCTATGCCAGTTAGAGAACACTTTCTCACTAGTTGTAAACAATAACATCTAATGAATGAAACACGACTTTTATGTAAACAAAATTAACACTCACCCTTCGTTCGAATACCTATCCAGTTCAGATATCTTGTAAGTTTCTTTGACATGTATGTTTTCCCCCTAGCCGGGAGACCAACCATCGAAATTACCGTTGGACATTTGACAACATTTGGGCATGTTGCTGAAAATATAAATAGAAATCCATATTTAATCTAGGAATAATGTTTATAAGTTCTGACAATAGTGCTGTTATACACATTAAAAGACTAATTATAAAATAATCTAAATATAAACCATCCAATTATCCATGTACTAATTATCCACAAAATATGAACAATATATATAGCTCATTCTCTAATCACTGCTACAAGCTAGAAAAGCATCTTATTTGGTCTTACAGCTGGTGTTTTATGATTTCTCAATGCAAAAATTCAAAATAGGAAAAACATAGTGGGTGCATACTTAACTTGAGAGTGAATACTGATTTCAAAATTTTTGTCCCTGCATAACAAAGCCACAAAGTAGACTACTAAGTATATATATTTATATATTGTATGTTTAATTTTGCATCTATGAGCTTGTAATTCATGCTCTATGTGGGGGTAATACATGTATTTATGTGCATGTGGAGAGATTTCATTTTCTCTACTTCTTATACTGCTCTCATCAATTTCATTCCATAGGAGATCAAACTGTTCTCCAACATGTGCAAAAATTGATCTCGTGATTTCATTGGTTATTGAAAAGATCTCATACTTACCTTCAATTACAAAATATACCTTATATACACTAATTTTGAGTCTATATCAATGTAACAAGCATTTTCTCGAAGCGTACCTTTGTTTTCGGTCTTGAATCGCCTATGAAAGCTTTATTTTTATCGATTTCCATACAATAAAATTTCATTTCCGGTGATGTCACAGTATTGATTGTTGAGGCCTACGACATGGTAGAAACTAAGAATCATGAAAATGGCATCAGTTTCAGAATTAAAGAAACAAAATCTATCATTTACAAGCCAAACTTTCCCTCAAACTTTAAAATGTGAAAAATTTAATTATCTTGATGTGAGAAATATGCTTAATAAACTGGAAACAATGTTAGAGACTATATATCCATGCTAACTTTTACATTTGCACCATCATATCTTCTTTCTCTTGAAACTACTAGCTAAAAATAACTAATAAAGGGCCTTGCCGAGCGCAGCATGATACGACCCCAGCATGTTGACAACTGAAATTTGAACAAGTGCATTTTAAAGTGAATGTGGACACAGTAAAGAGCTTAATATCGTAATAAAGATGAAAATAATAGGGAGCTAGACACAGTAATTAGCTGGACACAAGGTAGGCCTGGGGAACATAAAAATTAGCCCTTTAAATCCCATAAAGGTATGAAAAACTGAAAGAGTTACACAAAAACTGCTGACAAACTACTGAAAGCTTACATCAAAGAAAAATCTGAAGTAAAAAAATCCCATTAAAATCCTATAAAATAAAGATTTAAGATATTTTGAAAAATAGCAATTTTGGTACCTTTGACCCGTTATAGCTCGTAAACGCTAAGAATTGGCATATTACTGAGAGCTAACAACAAGAGGAATCCAAAGAAAAAAATCCCACCGAAATCCGATGGAAAATAAATATTTTACATATTTTGAAAATTAGCAATTTTAGCCCCTTTGACCCCTTATAGCTCGGAAACGGAAAGAGATATGCCAAATCTGTTAGCATACTACTGAGAGCTTACAATAAAAGGAATTCAAAGAAAAAAATCCCATCGAAATCCCATAAAAAATAAAAATTTTAAGTACCGTAATCTGTACATTTGCAATTTTGGCCCCCTTTGGAACCTAGTTACTCAGAAATCAAAAAAGTTATCAAAAATTTGATGGTGCTGTGCTAGTTAGCTTTACATAAGAAATCCATTGCAAAAAACTGCATTAGAATCGGACTAAAAATAAGAAAAATAAAATTTTTGAGATTCGCCCCCTTTGGGGCCCATTTATTTCATGAACGGTACATGCGACATGAAATCCGTTGACACACTACAGATTGGAAATTTTCTCAGGAGTACAATGAAAAAACCCCATCACAATCCGATAAATAATAAATATTCTACAGCCAAATACGAAAACACCCAATTTGGCCCTTTTTGGCCCTTTTCTTAAAAACGGGCGGGGCCAGTATACCCAAAACCAATCCCAGCCTTCCTTTTGTACCAAGGAACATTGTGTTAATATTTCATAAGGATTGCTCAACTAGAACTTAAGTTATTGCACAGAAACGAAGTGTCCACAGACGCCGATGACGCCACCGACTGTCCACAGACGCCGATGACGCCACCGACGATGCCGCCGCCAGTATCATACCAATATACGTCTACGACCTCAAAATTTTTTGCGGTCGTATAAAAATAACTGAAATGCCCAAAGTACATGTATATATCATTTCAGAATTTAAGATACATCTTATTATTTTTACAATATAAAATATGGCTTATAATAGTTTACTGTACATTCTAATATGAGAACAATGGAAACCATGACAACCAGCCATATGAAAATCTCCAATAACATTAAGAGGGACGTCACAACAGTCTTTACGCTGAAACAAACGATGTCATAATATGTTTTGTGCACAAAAACGTCAGTAAATTTTATGTAATTGCTGCCATTACCGTGTACACTATAGGTCCGTCCAGATTATTAAATGTCATATTAGAATCGAAACAATTCATGTTCGCAGGTGGTTTATAGTCGATTTACATATTGGTGTCCATTATTTTTGTTTATTTTACCCCTCACTCCGCTGCGCTACGCTCTGGGTAAAATATTAAGGAATATAATGGCCGCCCATATGTAAATCTCCAACAAACCACCGGCGCCCATGAATTATTTCTTAAACATA
The DNA here is from genome assembly GCA_002080025.1 of Modiolus philippinarum. Taxonomy (NCBI): domain Eukaryota; kingdom Metazoa; phylum Mollusca; class Bivalvia; order Mytilida; family Modiolidae; genus Modiolus; species Modiolus philippinarum. The sequence continues at coordinate 173,515 of MJUU01031121.1, forward strand.
TGCTTGAGATACTCGAGTATAACATAAGCTTCACAACATTTTTATATGTATTTTTTTGTCACTAGATTAACTGAAATTAAACATAACCACTGAGGTTGAAACATCATGACTTTACACTAATCATCCGAAACTTTTATTGCATGATTGAATTTCAAAGGTTATTAATATAGTTACCAATACATGAATTTGTGAATAAAACATTGATATAAAATATTAAAAAGATGAGCAATTTCACATACCATACACCAGACACTGAATGGAAATGCCATGGATACAAAAAAACATAAATATTTAACATCTTTAAAGCTTCTCCTCAACCATATTGATATCAAAATTTTTTATAAGATTTGCAAAAATTATCATTTTAGCTGAGCTGAAAAACAGCTGATATTGTGAAAGTCTTCTCAAAAATAAGACATTTTCTTGTGTGCATTTCAGACAAACCTGCTCCAGCTGCTTAAAAAATTCAATATCACTTTCTGAACAACTATCGACACATGTACAAGTCAAACCAGGAAGACATTTGAATGTATATATATTTCAATAAGTGTGCATTATCCCTCTTTTTGCACATTATGTATATGCCAATTTACATGACTAACTACAACCATTTCACATCTTCATAAATATTCCTGCATAAAACATACAATTTACAAGGAGGCAAAAATAAAAATTTCAAAGAAATAACAAAATTTGTTTGGTCAAATTTAGAGTTGTGATTTTGACTGTTCCAAACAGTTTCATCTTGAAAGCCCTTTATGAAAGTCATAAAAATGTCACATTTAAATTCTAAAGGCTAGTGAAAAACAATGACTGTCTTATGTAATTTATAAAGCAATGACATTTACAATATATATATTTACATTAGCATAGGTTTGGGTACTTATTTTAGTAAGAACAATATTTTTTTGTCTACCCTTTTCTCATAATCCACACACCTAATTAAATACCATAATATGACTTTAATGCAATAAATATAATTTTCTTAACATATTTCAATTTCCACAGGTATTGTAGTTCAATCAAAATACACAAAAATACAGTAATAAACCAATAATATGTGAAAATTTTCAACAATCATCAAAAATAAATAAATTTCCTGGCTTACCTGAGCCCCACCATTCTGCATCGGAATTGTTCATCTTAGGTAATGGGCAATTAAACAATTCACCACAGGAAGCCTAACTACCTTAGGTGTGAATAAACTTCCTCAGAAAATATAATATAAACATGTATTGGTAAAGACCTACATATATTTCTACTGTTACCCAGCGACTGTCAACAGTTTATGATATTTACTATTAATAAATCTTCAAAACACTTTTGATATTTACATCTATGAGCTCTCAGCTGATAGTGCTATTTTTAGTATACAAAAAATGCATTTCATTACATCTCTTCTGAAAAAGAGGTCACTAAGGGAATTTGTTCTATTGGTTTTACTAACGTGCAAAAAACATCTCTCAACCAATTGCCAAGTTAATTACTGATGACCCAAGCATCTTTCTGTAGACTTGTCTTTTTATTGCTAATGTATATAAAAATTATGTAAATATAGCAAAGCAATTAACTTACGATCATATTCCTCTTTGGACATTGTGACTTCAGTTTTGTTTTATCAATATCACATTAGCTCAAGTTTGCCCAGAAAAAGGATATAAATTCATTAAGAAACCTGATTAATCAATTGTCAATGTAATAACAGGAAATAAACCAGGAAAAATGCACATTTTTATCTAAAAGAAAAAAATTAAGTAAATCTCATACGGAAAAAGATGTAATCAGATTAATTTGCCCTATTTTATGACATGTATAATTAAGGATAATATTTCTGAAGTTGAATATCAAAGAATCCATAGTAAAACAGTCTAATATATTGGAGGCCACATTATAAAACATTAAACAGAAGTGTGGAGAGGTATGAACATTTTATTTATATCTATTTTACATAATTCTAATTCTTTACAACTTGTATCATCTTTTTTACTTACATTTTACAGAGGTTTTATCCATTACGACTAAAAAATGTATCACCTTTCCCTCACAAAAGACACATGTAATAGTGTATATTGCATCATCTTGTTTGTACATATGATGTAATTACCAGTGATATTTACAGGTGTTCATTAAATTACAAGTACTAATTAAATCTATTGTTTTAGATACCCAGATTAATTTATTTGCTATATTTCAACCATGCTGATCTAATATAATTTACTCACACCATAGATAAAGAATGTTATAAATCTATGCTCATTACTGTATCTACTCAGATCATCAGTGATACTGAACGGCCAAAAAACTCTGTTTAAAACAAATCTTTGTTCAAAAAAGGTAAAAAAGGCCACATTGTTTTCACACCATATGAGAACCATTTTCAATCTTTTGTTCCCAATTGCAATTCATATTTTGTTATAAGGACATATTTCCCTACACCTTCTCTTTATATTCACTCCTTCAAAACTACTGGTACCAATAAACTGGTTTAACCCTATCGCTCGCTTTAGCTAGTGCCGTTACATAGGACGGCTGTCTCGAGTCCCCATCGTTGTTTACGTTTGTCTTTTGTCTTATTTGTGTTTTTCATGTGTTTTCCCTGGCAGTTGTAATTTTCAGCCATTGTAGATGTTTCCTGTTATCCCTCTTTTTTCATTTTTCAAACTACATATCACTACCTGTTTTTTAAAAACCATCTTTATCTTTGCTTTAGAGCCAATATAAGGCTGAAACATTGCAAATTTGGAATTATAATTACAAAATTAAGTAACCTTACAACTTTGTACCATAAAACCCTTATCCTCCCTCATTACCCATAAGAATCCCCTCTCATTTTGTTTTGAAAAAATATCTTCCCTATTTTCATATGTGTTGCTGAGATTGGATCATTTGAGTTAGTTCCCTTTGTCTAATATAGCAAAAGTACATATATTGTTGTTCTATCTCTGTGTCCAAGGGCTTTTGATAAGATATCAAATCTTTTCTTGCACTTTTACGGATGTTACGGTAAACTTTCTAAATTTAAGCTGTAAAAAATTAACTACAGTTCATGTGATTAACAACCATTAACTAAAGCATCAGGAGCATAAAAACTGCATTTCTCTTGTGCCCTTGTTTTTGGCAGACAAGACAAGAAAATCTGAGCATTCAGCTTTTGAATATAATTAACCTCTGTGCAGGGATGAACCTACCCAGGGGCCCAGTAACCTACGGCACCTAAAATTCTGCCTGTGCTACTAAAAATTTTGAACCAGTAGCCCAGTTGGCTACCAAAATTTCCTACATTTATTGTTAGACACATAGTACTGGGCTAGTAGAATATGCAGTTGGGCTACTAACTTTCATCTGCCAGGGCCCAGCTGGGCATATAGACTCATAAATGAAGGTACATTCCTGTTGTGGCATTCATTCATTCATTACTTTATTTCTCCAAAAGAGATTATAATTATCATTGCTGTGGAATGTGTTTGTCCCCTGCGAAATATGATTTAAGATTTAAGAGGTCACCTTTGGGAAGGATTCAAACTGGCCTTTTAAGAAAGGTGGCCTTTAAAATGAGGTTTAATTTATATGAAATATACTTCAAAGGGAACTACGAAAGAATCTTTAAAATGAGGTGGCTGCTTATTCAATGTGACTGCTAATTAATTCAAAATGATTGACTTAGGTGACATTAATCATCGAAATTTTAGAAACATTATAAATTGTGAGAATTCTGCAAAATTTAAAAATCAATGTACACCTTATCAAAAGTTTTTACTGTTACACTATATTTTTAAAATATATTGATTACTTCAAAAATCAAGGTAAATGTGCAAAAAGTGAGGAGGAACTCCAAGACTAGCGAAGATGAACAGAGCCAAACTGAATAGAACAATTCAAAAACCATTGTATATAGTTCTTTAATAAGCATGGTCAACCACTGCCACTGACTATGGTTGGCCATGGTCATGACCATGTGTACATCCATGGTTAACCATGGTTTGATAAAATCCATGGTCAACCATGGTGTCCCATATTACGAAAATTGTTGAAACCATGGTTAACCATGGTCAACCATGGTCACATTTTATAGGGGATATATGCTGATGAATACCAATTATGAACCTTTCCAGAAGGTGTGAATAGACATTCCATATTTATTTCTTGTGCTGACTTTAACTCCATTTTTATAATGTTTTTAACCAAAGGGAAGTAAGCTACTGACCCTGATTTACGGTTTCATTGTAGCAAGGGGTGGCAGTAAAGATCAAATACGAAGATATCTATCATAAGAGTAGGGGCAATATCTTGACTGACCTTAGATAAATTCATTATTCCAAATTATTTGTTGAAAATCATATCCATCTCCATCGAAAATCTAAAGAGATTTCAGGTTTGATGAAAATTTTCCAAAGCTTGTACATTAGAAATAAATACAATGCCATAGCTATCATCTATTGTATACAAAATATTCCAAAGTCTTGAAAAGAGGAACCCACAGTAAGGCTAAAGATTGAATGGATTAAAGGACTATATAAAGTCCTGATATTCACAAATTTTTTTTAAACTCTAAACCACTATATACATGTAGAATACTGACAAAGTCATGGAAGACTCAGCAAAACAATACTGCTTGACAGTTTAAAGTTGACATACACATCTGCGTACATGCACTTTCGTTCAAGTCCATTATATCATCATGCAAAAAAGTTTATTACAAAATTGTTGACAGACAGAGAGATTGAAGGACCTCACTTCAAAAGGGCAAAATAAATAAAAACATAGGACACAATGCAAGTACCTAAATGCTGCATTCCAAATACAGACTACAGAAAGTAAAGAAATTCAGCCTTGACTGAAAGCAATCGTTACTGAGGGTTATACCTGCCTTTAGTGTGAAACAAGAGAAGAAATGTACCAATACCTTGACATATAAGATGTATCTCTGTAACCAAACACTATGTATTCAACAGATTACATTGATATACAATATCCTGACAGAACAAAGAGGAACAATAAAACACAATGCAAAATAAAATTCCATGTAAACTTACCACATATGAAACTAGGCATTTTGCATATTACATAACTAAAAATTATGATTTAAATCCAAAACAAATTCAGTTTTATGTCATAACATATCCGGTTTGTAATGAATGCCTCAGCTATATCAATATGGTCTAATTAATTTAAATGTACAACTGACCAAATTAAATCTGCACACCTTAAACAATAACATCACAATCAAAGTACATGATTTTAGAGGTTAAAAGAAGGTTATAAATATTATATTTTAAACAAGGACAACTTATGACATCACAAAATTCCCCTTATTTATAAATACAAGGTACATTGTACGAACAATATTACCTGTTTGATGTTCAGAGATATAGATTTAAATGTCCTCGAGTTTGGGGTTTTGAAGGGTTTTTTGCTGCATACCCGGAACATGTGCAAGTACTCAATGGAAATAGTTCAGGAATACCACTGTACATCTGCCTGTCATACTATTTTCATGAGGTGATCAATCTTTGCCTAAATTTCTGAAAGATTTGTCATAAGATTTTGGAATTTGGATAGCATTTTTTATTTTTAACCTGATATTGTTTATGAATGGATCTCTTAAATTTGTTTTAAAATGAGCAAGAACAGTTCATTTAATACTGGTAGGGAGAGATTGTATTTCCTTTGATCCTGCTTGTCCATTATCACTTGGTGTACTACCTTTCAACAAAATTTCATTGAAATCCAACAAACAATACTGAAAGTGTTGTACTTTCAAAATGATGGACACACAGACACAAATATAATTACCGGTACGTACACAATTATCTCCCCTTCATTGATAGAGACTACTGTAATTTTATTCCTGCATGCATATCTTTAGATGCTGTACTACCTTTCTATAAAGTTTTATCAATCCAACAAACATATCGAAGGAGCTGTACCTACAAATTGTTTGACAAACAGATAGATGACAGGTCAACAGGGAGATTTGTATATAAACCCGTCATAAACATTTTTTGTGGGTGAAATAGTCAATTTTTTTCTGTCTGACATATATTTCTGTTTCAAGTTGAAAATGGTAAGAGTTACCTCAAACCTTTCTTAAAATTGTGTCAAGAAAAATTATCCATTTTTTTTTCAAATAAATCTGTCCCTAATCATCTGCTCACAAAGTCATTAGCACACAGCGACATTGATGACCTCCACACAAAAAAATATAACAACTAAAATACTGGAGTCATACACTGTATAATTATACTATCCCTATATATATATATATATATATATCATAGGATCTTTAAATTTAATAAGGCAATATCACTATAATATTGCATATCAAAATTAATTTTGCATTTTAGTACAGTCTGCTCCGTTAGGCACTAGTCCAATGCCGGAGACTAGTAAATTTGAATTCGGACTAGTAAATTTTTTCAACCACTAGTCCGACCGGACTAGCAAGAATTTTTAGTTACAGAAATTTTATATTGCATTTTCTAGACAACATGCTAAATCTACATTGCTTTTCATCACGGTAAAAATTTTATCAATTTTTTTCAGACTAGTGAAATGGGATTCTGTTTCCTCAACTAGCCCGAAGGACTAGTTATGGAAAAAGTGTTTGGCACAGACTGTTAGTATGAAAAGAATATGACAGATGTATCAAGCATCAAACCAATAAATCATCCAAGTAGATTTTTCCATGTTTTTGTTCAGAAACTTTAAACTTAGGAATTAATTTAACTGTATCAAGTTTCAACCTTGTTCTAATAAATAATCTTAAATTTTGAAATTTGGTCTGAAGCTTGAAATGATGAGTTGAATTATGTATACCGTATTCGACTTTATTAGTGCCCCTGCTCCAATAAGCGCCCCCTCACCGTATTTCAAAGTAAACTGTACAAGCGCCCACTCAAAACTCCCAACTGCCAAAATTTACTTACCTTTATTTGCAGATGTACAAGTTTTGAGCAGGTATATTATCGCAGTAATTTTGAGAAACAGAACGTTTACATACCTCCCCGAGACTTCTGAGTAGATTTATATCTATTTATTTATGCCGAATGAGCATGTTTGATAACTATTATTTCCTTGTTTCACCACGATTTTAACAACAGGAAGTTTAAGATGCATTATACAACTTGATAACAATGACGGTAGCAGACATGCATACATTCCGGTTTTGCCTATTCAATTAAGCACCCCCACTTTTGAATTTTCTAAGTGCCCTGGGCACTAATTTGGTCGAATACAGTATGCGATTTTTTTCCGGTGCCCTAGCATTTCCTGTTTGCAAATCCATTGATTTTTATCTAAGATTCGATTTTTCGTCAAAGATTTCTAGGCTTGTATGATTGGGAAAAATTTGGTAAGATTAGCTTGGAAATGATTTACTCAACATGCTCAACCCTATTCTTAATCTACAATTTTGTTTTTCTACCTAATAATTCCTATGAAGCATATTTATGCACAAAAGCCAAAGTAACAAGAGGCTCTCAAAAGCCTGTATCGCTCACCTGGGCCATGGCTGATACAATATGTCAAAATAATCCCAACTTTTAAGGGTTTCATTTTCAAGTTTGTTGATAGACTTTGATGTTATTTGATTCAAAATTAAACTATGTTCCCCATTGGTAGCTATTTTTTATTGGGGCGTAGACCGACTGTCATCTTTCTTGAAGAAGACCATCATTGTGCCTCACTTTGGTTCCAATTGGCTTAGTATTTTCAGAGGAGATCTTTGAATGATTTCCCATAGGGTCCAAGGTTAAACAATGTTCCCTGCTGACTGCTGTCTTGGATGCTATGCGGACATGCCAGACAATTGTTTTTAATAAAGTGATAGCAGGGAATTTCTCAAATACTGCAAAGAGAGAAGATTTGAAAACAGAATTTAAAGGGAAATAACCCATAACCATATAATATGGCATTGTAAGAAAATTTTTATTGGTGAAAAACAGTCAATAACTTCTACATAGGCATTTGGATTTTCTTCAAAATTTCAGAGTACAATGTATGTAGATCTTGATATGCTGAACATTTTTCCAACAAATACTTCACCTCTATCTGTTACAGTCTTTGAAATAAAAAATAAAGGGCTACGCCGAGCGCAGCATGATACCACCGCAGCATGTCGACCACTGAAATTTCAACAAAAGTAGTTTAAAGTGAATGTGGACACAGTAAAGAGCTTGACACAATAATGAGATGGACACAAAAAGAAGCTAGACACAGTTATTAGCTAGAAACAAAATAGGGAAAAAACCCTTTTGATTACTTACTGATAAAAAACCGTAAGAGCTATGCAAAATATGTACTATCAAAAAAGATTTGACATATTTAGAAAAATTGCATTTTTGGCCCCTTTGACCCCTTGTAGCTCGGAAACGGTAAGACCTACAAAAAATCTGTTGGCATTCTACTGAAAGCAAAGCTCAAGAGGAATCAAAAAAAAAAAATCCCATCTAAATCCAATGAAAAATAAAGATTTGACATATTTAGAAAAATTGCATTTTTGGCCCCTTTGACCCCTTGTAGCTCGGAAACGGTAAGAGATACAAAAAATCCGTTGGCATACTACTGAAAGCTTAGCTCAAGAGGATTCCAAAGAAAAAAATCCCATCGAAATCCGATGAAAAATAAAGATTTTACATATTTAGAAAAATTGCATTTTTGGCCCCTTTGACCCCTTGTAGCTCGGAAACGGTAAGACCTACAAAAAATCCGTTGGCATACTACTGAAAGCTTAGATCAAGAGGAATCCAAAGAAAAAAATCCCATCGAAATCCGATGAAAAATAAAGATTTGACATATTTAGAAAGATGCATTTTTGGCCCCTTTGACCCCTTGTAGCTCGGAAACGGTAAGAGCTACGCCAAATCATACTATTGAAAGCTTAAATCAAGAGGAATCCAAAGAAAAAAATCCCATCGATATCCGATGAAAAATAAAAATTCTACATAATCCACAAATTCGTGATTTTGGCCCCGTTCGGCCCCTCATAGCTGGGAAAGGAAACAAGTTATCAAAAATCTAATAGCTGAGCGCCATATTAATTTTTCACAAGGAATCCATTGAAAAAAACTGCATCAAAATCGGACTAAAAATAAAAAAATTATTTTTTTTGAGATTTGCCCCTGTTGGGCCCCATTTATCTCGTGAGCGGTACATGCTACGTGAAATCCATTGGCATACTGCAGATTGGAAATTTCCTCAGGAGCACACTGAAACAAACCCCATCAAAATCCAATAATTAATAAAGATTCTACAGTCAAAAATGTGAAAACACCCCATTTTACCCCTTTTTGGCCCCTTTTTCTAAAACGGGCAGGGCCACCAACTAAAAATTAAAACTTCTGTTTAAGCGTATGCCAAGATACATCATACTAAAATTTCATAATGATCCGTGCACTAGAAGCAAAGTTATGCTGTCCACAGATGCCGACGACGCCGACGCCGACGCCAACACCATACCAATATACGACCGCAAAAATCAATGATTTGGGTAGCAGTCATCAAGGCAATTATTTAGATGAAACATCATTGTCCTACAAGGTGTAGTTGTTGAGAAATGGACTTCAACACAAAACTTAACCAGAGTCACTCAAGCATGAAATGTAGGTCAAAGAGTCAAACTACTTAGTGAACTCTGTAGTACTATCAAATACCTACCTACTGGCCTACTATTATTGTTCCACCTCTTACAGTTTCTGAGAAATGTACCTTAATGCAAAACTTAACCGAACCAACGGAAGGACGGACAAGGGTAACACTATATGCCCCTTCCATATTCGTGGGCGGGGCATAAAAAGTTTACGACGGATGGATGGACGGACGATGAACGCCAAGTGATGGGAAAAGCTCACCCTGGCATAGCCTGGTGGGCTAAAAATGCAATATAATTTAATTCTCAGCTTGAGAAATTGGTTCTACTTGGTTCTATTTGAAAATAAATTTCCTATTTTTTCTTTGACCACTAACCATTGAGAAACCTTTGAATGGTACCTATTGGTTTTATAAATTCTTTCTCCTCGGTGCTTATAGATATGTTTTCGTAATCAATTCATTTTATTCGGTACTCATCTGATATGTTACTGTTATAAATACATTTAATTCGTTGTTTGTCTGGTATTACTTTGGGTGTCATTTTGGTGCAAGTTCAATTTATTTTGTGCAAGACCTATATATATCTATGGTGTGCAGACTGTATGCCTCCAGTTTTGGTGTGTCTTCATTGTAAGGCCATCTTTGTGTGTGTGTGTCTTCACTTTTCTATTCCATGACATATTCTGATTCATGTTGTGTCTCTGTTTCTTTGTCATTTCCGATGTTGCCATTGTCCTTGGATTATTCATTTTGGATTGACGATTCGATTTTCACTTACTAAATTAATTGTATATTTGACATTTGAAATTCTAATATGGCGCCCTCCTTTCCCTTGGTCATGTTGGTGAATAGAACATTGCTCTAAATCCAATAGAGCATACATGTATTGTACAACATCAAATCAGCAATAATGTACACCTTGCATATTTCATTTACTAAGATTTTGTTAAAAAACTTAACCTGGATATGGGATGTTGTCTCCTTGACATTTACCCCATTTCCTTTCTTTTTCATATTTTAAATATGTGAAACACATAAATAGCCGCATCAAATAATTACAACAGAAATTTACATCTGACTTGAAGACACAGAGTGGGAAATTGACAGCGCTGTTACCTAGCAACAAGCATTCTTTGTGTTATGAAATGTTATCTATGTACCGTTAACACATCATAATATACAGTTTAATGACAAAAAATTTCCATTGTTGTTGATATTCAATTCATACTTTTTTTGTTAGTTTGTTTCAAATATAACTCAATGAAACAGTCATATAATATTTCTAAATAAATAAATTGAATCAACTCACACCTGTACACCTGCTTCTATTCTTGAATAGCTGTATTTGATACTTCATAAAAGATTAAATTATTTCATTAGATTATTAGCTACTTAAATAATATGAATATAAATTGTGAGTCTTCCATGGAAGACTTGTCGTCTGAACTGCTGTTGTCGGAAATACAAATTTCTCAGTTTTTGCTATTGACAGTACTTGTTGAAAATATTCCAAGTCAGGAAACAGGAAGTAAATATCGGACAGACCTGAATTCAATAAGCACAATATAGAGCCCCAAACTAAAGTCATACAAAATTTCAAGTGGCCGTGTCTTGTAGTTGCTGAGAAAAGTGTTATGAAAAGTGGGAAAGACACAACGACAATGGCGACGACGACGCTGCAAGATGACTAAAGTGATCCCTATATATGTCTTGTTGAAAATATTCCAAGTCGGTAATCAGAAGTAGATGTCTGACAGACCTGAGTTTCATATGAGCAATATAGAAGCCAATACTAAAGTCACATACAAAATTTCAAGTGGCTGTGATTTGCAGTTGCTGAGAAAAGAGTTATGAAGAGTTTTACCATTGACAGTACTTGTTGAAAATATTCCAAGTCGGTAAACAGGAAGTAGATGTCTGACAGACCTGAATTCGATAAGCACAACCCTGGCATAGCCAGGTGAGCTAAAAATTAGCACTTATGACTCCTTATGATTCCTCTTTGACCATTTACACAGTATAGGACCCTGTGCGCCTAAAATATCTGTCTTACGGTTCTATTTGTAGGCTGTGGAACGTTTTTCGTAGAAAATCCACTTCAACAGAGTATGCTAGATAAGTTTTTTATGTCTTACTGTTAAAAAGGAAATATTTCGTGTACGAAAAGGGGTTTATTATTCATCTAATAGACTGTCAAATGTGTCTTTATCCGTAATCATGAATAAGTTATCACGTGAAAGCTGATTTCTTGTAATTAATGCCAATACATTGCGTTACAAGATATATTTTTTCTCCGTTTTACAAGAAAAGCTAAACTTACATTGCTCACACTTCTTGGGGCAACTATAAAAGATACTTATTACTTTCATGCCAAATTTCAACATCATTTGTAGCTGCATTGCCAAGAAAATCGTTGTTTTAAAAAATAAATTATGTAGGCTGTTTAAAGTTACTTTTATCACAGACTGTAAGTCTTACTTACGGTTGTTTTGTATGCTGTTTAACAAATATTTCAACAAGTTATATATAAAAAACACGGTAAAAAGTGAAATTTTAGCTATTTGCCATAATCAATAAAGGGATATGGAGCACATGAGACAAAGTCTCTACAAATATATGGCAAAAACAAGCTATGGAACAATGCTTTTATTGTTGTTCTTGACCTTGCGAGTTAGGGATGAGTTTCGTGAATAAAATATTATCATATGTTTATAGAAAATAAGAGTAAAATTTTACCCCTTGATAATACTGTCGATTTTTAATATTTAGTCCAACTATCATCAATTTGTTCACAACCGTGTGATACGACTTTTGTTATCAACTGCTTCCGGTTTATTTCACACGCTTAATCCGTAACTGTATTATCAGTCATTTTCGAAATAGATTTTACGCTACACAAAACTGTTTTTTAATTATCTTTTGAAATAAATATTTTTATTTTTTTTTATATTTGAAACATTATCCGAATTTTTTACTGTCATTCATGTGCAGTTACGCTTCACAAACAAAATGTGGTCTTTAAAAATTCCATGTTTTAAGGTTTGAACTCAAAATTGCGATTCCTGAAATTAAACTTTTGAGATCGCGTATGAAATTGGGGATGCATTTCTAGTTTAAAACATATTATGATAAAAATATCATAACATGCAATTTTTCATATCAGACCCATTATCAGCCCATGGTCAAAATCATCCCTCGAGCCTGTCGGCTCTCGGGCTGATATTCTGACCTAGGGCTGATAATGGGTCTAATATGAAAAATGGCATGTTATAATCTATATGTATTGTGATATAGCGATACAACGCAGGCGTATCGTGATACATATCGATCCGTATCGTCTTCTGATTTCTCACTTTCATTACATTTTAAATCTTCTTCATTTTACTATTTTATGTGATAAAATAGTAAAATATTCTTAAGAAGGACAAGATTGTTTATTTTCACGTAGCCTAATACATTTGTTTTTCCTTTATATGACTTTTTCATACCAGAATCAGTAAATTTCAAGCATTTAGGTGGTACTGATTCTGAAATCTAAGCAGAAATCGAAGACAATAAGTATCGATACGCTGGATTCCGTACCAATGTACAGAGTTTGTTGAAAAATTCGCGATATATCGATATACCGGTGTATCTTTAAAACACTATTGCGGGTCTGTTTCAGCAGAATGTTTCTGGCGTTTCACTTCTCCGTGTGTATCTCTTAATCTGTAAAAATTTGAAAGATATTACGCTTTGTCTTCCGCTATTTTGAACATGTTTTTAAAGAATACAACAATTTTGACCTTCCCCTGATTCGCTTTACTTTTAGAAATCATACTGAAATTGTCCTGAGATATATCGATCATCGCCTCTGAAACTGCCGAAGCAAACTGTAATATGATGGCGAATGCAAGGTCTTTCACAATTTACTAATTTCTTTTCAATATATTCACAAACCTGGCTCTCACTGCAGATTTTACCCTTTGAGATTATCTTGATCTACCAAAAAAAT
>MJUU01031121.1:188716-199928 GCA_002080025.1 Modiolus philippinarum
AACTGCAAGTGTAATGCTAAATCTGTTTCACATACTACTGGCAGTCAACATCAAGATGAATCGAAAGAAATAAGCCAGATTAAAATACAATTAAAAATAACGATTTTACATATTTTCAGAAAAAAATGCAACATCGGCACTTTTGACCCTTACAGTTCAGAAAAAAGATAAATGATACGCCTAATGTGTTGACAAACTACTGAAAACTTACAACAAGTCGAATTAAAGGGAAAAATAACATTGAAATTAAATTCAAAATAAAGTTTTGCATATTTAAAAAAAAATGCAATTTCAGTCCTTTTGACCTTTTTAAGTTAAAAACAGTAACAGATACGCATATCCGTGGGCATACTACCGGAAGCTTAAAACAAGCAGAATCGAAAGAAAAAAAAACATCGAAATTGGATAAGGATTTAAGATTTTACATATTTCGGGGATTTGCAATTCTTGACCCTTTGACCTATTATAGATCGGAAACCGTAAGGCCATAGAGAAATATGTTGGTATATTGCTGGAAGTTTACAACAAGAGGAATCTAAAGAACAAAATCCCATAAAAATAATAAGAAAAAGTTGAAAGTTTTAGATAATTTATACATTTGAAATTTGGAACCTTATACCTCCGGAACAAACAAGTTATAAAAAAATCTGATAGGAAAGCGCTATGTCAACTTTTTATTTTCTATACATTTTTTTAATGATACTAATTTGATCTGGCAGATATAAGCTTCATGGTATGCATTTCAGCAACTCATTTTGAAATTTGTGTAAAATTCTAGAACGCTGAAAGTTTCATTATTTTTCCTGCGAATATCTGGTCATATATTAAATTTTACCTATATTGTGGTTATAAAATTGCATATAACGATATAAATAATGTTTCTTTTTGAAACAAAGTATAGCATTTTTATGCTTTGATGATATTTATGTAAAAGCACACATACTTTGTTTCGATTTTTATGCATCATTTTGTTGGGTTTGGCTTAAATTTTCGGTATTTTAAGTCACTGTGAAAACTTTTTTGCGATAACTATGGCATCGCTAAGAACAATTAACATATATTAAGATATATCTTTATATGACACTTAAAGCGATTCGATAAATTTGAAATGCTGAAAATTCCCATTTTTCATATGTTTGAGACAAAATATTGAGTTTAAGTAAAAGAATGGATGTCAACAAATCAATTTGAGTGTGAACAGAACCGTCAGTCTAAAACGTGTAATCCAAATAGAATGGCAACATCGGAAAAACAAAGAAACAATAACAAAACATGAGCACGGCACAGAAAAGAAAATTGAAGACACACATACACATACAATGATAAGCAATGCGACCCCAATATAAAACTGTCGATAAGATCAGGTACACAGGTAGGGTAAGCATGTCATGAATCTTATAAGACGCTGTGTTGAACATGTCAACAACGGAAGTAAAATTAATTCCTGTAAGAAAAAGAAATTAGTTGCAAAGAAAAAATGTGTTTGTCACTTGGGAAACAGCTATCCCATAGGTAACAAAGTTATTATTTTAAAGTAGGTTAAATAGATGTAGAAAGTTTATGTTACTTCAAAAATTATAATAATTGTACTAGTTGTAAAAGAGGGTAATATCAAATATACCGATTAAAATTGTAAAGAGACTAATTCCAAACCACCAAAAGTAAAAACAAATGAAAGAAAATATGTTGTTTGTTATATCTGTTTTCATGAATTTGAACTATTCATAGATAAAATGAAGGAAAAGAGACAAAAACGGGGGAAAAGAGAAATATTGAAAAATCTGTTAAATGGTATATTTCAAAGTGAAGGCTTGGTCATTTAAAACATCTTAGCATAATTTTCACATAATTTTCAGAAAGGACATAAAAAGACTGTAGAAACGGCAAGAATTATGAAATGAAATGCACACGTGATCCTTTGGACCATAGAACTTACACAATTTCGAAAAAAAAAAAAAAAACAAAAACAAAACAACAAAAAAAAACTCAATAGCAAGTAATCAAATACCAATGATGTCCTTTTAGCGGAAATCGAGTTTTACCGTTAGGAAGTTGAATATCTAGTAAGATGAAGTAGAAAACCAACAATATAATGTACGGAAAGCAATTCGAGGATACCATAAGTAGTTAAGTAAGGCAACTATGAAAATTATAATTGAATTATTTATTCCGTGGGCTGCACCCCTACTTTTTTATGTCCCCTCTTGCAAATTAAACATGTTATCACGATCATATCCAGCAGGCATAGACAATATAGGGCCTTTTTTAATAGTACACCCGAAAAATAAATATACTTTCGTTTTAACGTAGGTTATTTTTAAGCTTCATATTTTTTTAAAGATACGTAATATGTACTGAAATTTGGTATCAAGTTAAAGCTAATTTAATATCCTCTACGATGAACAGTTCGGGTACTTTACGCCCTTTTTATGGTCTGGGGATACGATGCAAAAATGACTATTTTAGGCCGTCAATTCCTTTCAGATAAAAAACGTCGTCATTTGAAATAGTCTTTATGCGTAACTTATCAGTTGTGATACAATATTGGAAAATAAAATCATTTAAGTCCATAAAATTTTGATTTTCGGTAAAAAAACAAATTGAAACATGGATTTTTCCGGAATTTTAGATTTTTCACAATTTCGACATTTTGACTTCAGGGTCGTAAAAATATGAATATATATTTAATAATTTTCGATGAAAAAATAATTTATGATATGTAAGTAACAAATTGTTCGCAGAAAGTTTAGTTTCAGACGTATTTTAGGTTCAGAAATGTCAAAATTAGCATCCCTTCCCCCTACAAATTAAGAGAAATATTCCGGCTCTAAATGATGAAAAGATAATGTTTAATGGGAATTCTAGTGTTTATTTCACTAAAGCTGACAGGTATAAAGATTATTTAAGTAGATTTAAACTTTTCAAAAGGTTTCCTTTCAACTCTTCTGCCCGAAATTGTATGATAAATGTAAATTTTTAGTTTTTTTTCCTTTTTTAGAATTTCTGATGTTTTGACTTTGAGATGCAAATGCGTCATGAAATTGATATATAACTTGAAAATATTGATTATACATCGTTTCATCATATCTTAGAAATTAGAATGTCTGCTTTAAAGCTTTTTAGACTAACTGTAGTCTCATAAATTACAAATATATTACCCTTACCACACATTTTCAACACAATTTATCTCATTTTATTCAGCTTAAAAAGCTTCAACATTGTATAAAGGTCCAATGACATATCATTTTCAAACACTAAAATACATAGAGCCTCCCATTTATCACAAATAAGATCATGCGCGTGCTTTATGGGCAGTTAATCAACAAGTTAACATTGAGTTTGGTAAATTCTGAAAACCCAGAAATTCCCATTTTTCAAAATAATCGTCCAAAAATATTCAATTTTACGAAAATCTTTGTATCAAAATTACATATTACGATATATCAAAATCAGCCTTTGCAAAGAAAGTAAAACATTAGTATGCTTTGTACATATATATGTAAAGACAGTAATATTTTGGGGATTTTTAAATTGAAATTTGTTGGGGTAAGGGTTAATTTTTTAGTATTTAGAGTCTCATTTAACACTCCTTATTTTTCTAAGCANGTAATGTTTTATTGGTATGAAACAGTGTTTGGGGAGCAAGGGAGTGATCTTAATATAATTTTTGTCAGGAATACCGCTTAAGTGCAAGATAGGGACCTTCTTGATCTCGCTTGACGGGGTGTTTTTGTCACATGTACATTCACTCCATATCCTTTTATTTTTCCCTATTTTAAGATATTATACGTATCGGTTTAAACAAAAAATTTGCATATCTGCAGATAAATCCTCCAAATGTGCCACAAATACCGATTTAAAATTGAATTTCTGACAAATATGAAATGCTGAAAAAATTCCCATTTTTTCAACAATTTTGGGAGAAATATTGAGTTTTAGTCGACCAATGGCTGTTAAAACGCCAAATTATGATGTAATTTATGCAACATTGTCATATACAGCACACTGGTTATTTTGATGCGAACAAAGACCAAAAATTGACATTTTTGGGGAAAATGTGTTAAGGTAGGGTAAGATGTTTTTGTATTTAGAGTCACATTAAACACTCCTTGTTTCTCTAACAATATTTAAAGAAATTTATGTATCGCTTAGAACGATTAAATGGCATATATGCAGATATATTCTATAATTTTGATATATATTGCGATTCAACAGTGAAATATGGACAAATCTGTAATGTTAAAAATACCCATTTTTCATCATTTTGGGGAGCAATACAATTTCATTGAAAATTTGTTTGGGAAGGAGAAAGATTTTTGGTATTTAGAGTCAAATATAACACTCCTAATTTTCCTGAACAAGGTTTTAAGACAACTTATGTATTGCTTAGAACAAGTAATTGGCATATCTGCAGATATATTCTATACATTTTACATTTATGCGATTTAGAGATGAAATACGGACAAATCTAAAATGTTGAAATTCCCATTTTTCATCAATTTTGGGAGAAATATTGAGTTTTAGTCGAACAATGGATGTTATAATACCAAATCATAATGTAATTCATGCAACATTGTCATATACAACACACGTTTGGCGTGTTCTGGCTATTTTTATGCGAACAAAGACAAAACGATTGACAATTTCAGGGAAAATTTGTTGGGGTAGGGATTTATTTTCGGTATTTAGAGTCACATATAACACTCCTTATTTTTCTTAACAATGTTTCAAGACAGCAAATTTGTCGCTTCGTACAATTTATTGGCATAGTTGCATATATTATTCCAGATTTGGCATATATATATATTGCCATTTAAAAGTTGACTTTGGACAATTCTGAAATGTTAAAAATTCTCATTTTCAGCGATTTCGGGCAAAATATTGAACTTAAGTCAACAAATGGCTGTTAAAATACAAAATTGTAATATAGTTTATGCAACATTGTCCTATACAACACACATTTTGCGATTTCTGTTTATTTTTATGGGAAAGTTGCCAACAAATTGACAATTTTTGAGTAAAGTTGTTGGGTAAGGGTAAGTTTTATTGATTAACACTGAAGGGATATGGAGTAAATGCAAATGAGACAAAGTCTCTTCAAATACATTGTAAAAATAAGCAATGGAACAACGCTTTTATTGTTGTTCTTCATCTTGAAGTCACCATTAGGCCTTCAACAATTTATGTATGAATAAAAACCGCCATTATTTGTTATAGTTGTAAAGCAAAGATAATAAGCTTTCATTTCAGACCTATTCTAAATGATATTTGATTACTAAAAAATAATAGGAGGCAAAAGAAAGACAAAACTTATTCAAAAACGAAAATATTCAAGATCCATAAAAATACAATTTTGGTCATTTAAATTGTGTCAAAATTGGCTTAACAGTTTTATATTGAAGAAAATAGAATGAAAAGCACAAATCAATTTTCATAATTGGGAATTGAGGTGTACTTCGGGTTCTCTAGACCATCAAACTCGTGCAATATCAAAGAACATATCAGATGTTTCGTCAACATTGCATTGGGGTAGGGGTATGTTTAATGGCGCTATGGAACGTATTGGTAGTAAAAAATATAAAAAATGAGTTCATTGTAAAGCTGGTACAATAACCTTTTATTTGATACCTCGATTTTATAACTGGGAAGCATTCGGTCAATATTTTAAAGCAACTGAAAGAAAAATTTTAACGAAAAACGAATTTTTCCAAAATGTAGGTAGGTAGGTCCAAAAATGGGCCCAAATTCAACCATTGCGCGCAGGTTATGCTCGTGTTAACACGTTTATTTTGAAGATGGGATGTATGCGGACTTAATGTGTACATTGACGTAAATAAGGTACATAATCGAATCGCATCTTTTGAAATTAAATGGCATTCACGTAAATAAGCAAATTCTCGATACTCACTTTAACCCCAGTGATATTGTAGAAGGCAACTTTTGAAGGCATTACATGAAAATTGGTAGTCGTTTAAGACCGGCTGTCAATATGATAATAATGCCGTATTGTCAGACGGTACAACAGCATGGAAGTTGTCAGGTTGAGGGTATAACCCTAGTAACCTCTTCTATAACAATAAAGCCGAGATATTTTAGGGGATATGCCTGAGCGTTTTCTTATGAACAACGGGGCTAATGGGGTATTTCTTGAACAATTTCTGTTATTTTTCTGATTACATCAGGTAAAATTACCTTTCACTGCGTCTTCTTTGCCCCTGATGATTTAAATGATAACATTTAAATTTGACAGCTTGTGGTTTAATTTATTGACCCCAAGTGAATGAAATTAAATGACCAATACATTCAAAATTAATAGTTCGAGAAGACCGCAAAATGAAACTTCATTATTATACTAAACCTGTATATGTAATTGCATATTGGATTACGTAAACAGTAAACAGTTAATATGAGTAAAGGGTGTACTAATACTGTCGTAAAATGACTTACTATATTTAGAATTATTTTAGGTTGCTCACCGGTGGATCCACCCTTCGTAAAATAAGATTTCTGTTATTTTTTTGTTATTTGTTTTTGTTAATATGTGTCTTACTTCTGCACGAATATTTTTTCTCTAAAAGGAGTGGTTCAAAGCTTCAGGATGGCATCTGTATCTACCAGTGCTGTTGTTGTCTTGCAGTTCCACATACACAAAATAATAAAACAATCAATAACTATTCGCTCAAAGCAGGGACAGTAATTACAGTAGGCAAAATTGGAAATTTGTAAATGAAATAAAGAACACCATACAATAAAGCAACATCCATCATTGCTATTTATTATATATTTTACAAGATAAAGGTATCATTCGTTTGAGATGATATAATATTCACTAGTTCAAATGAAAATACGTAAAACATTAAATATGCCAAGTTGGGCTAACGTGTCTGGATTCCACGATATTTACATGCATTGAAAGTTAAAAAACCAAGACATACTTTGTACAGATTGTTTTTCTGCTAAATAGCTACCCCTTTACAAGACAAGTAGTGATCAAGTATAAACGAATATAAAAAGATATTAAGCTTTCCAGTATTTGAAAAGATCCATGGGCGAATAAACAGATAAGGCCAGGAATGTGAAAAGTTATTATAAATATCAATGAAGAAATAAATAATAAAAAATGTAAAAAAAAAAGAAAAAAAATGAACATAAATAAATATTCACAAAAATATAAATGAATTTCATTAGATAAATATTTAGAATATAAATAAAATAAATACATAAAAAATACATAAATGGATTAAATAAAAAAAATTCTTTACTTTTGTCTAAAATGACTTGTCTGTCTGGTAAAAGTCTGACCAGTGTTGAGTAAACGCCGATCAGTCAATCTAAACGCTACCTGTGTTGTGCAAGACTGATATCTGTTGAGAAGGTCTGTTTAGTGTTGAATCTACACTGCTCAGTCGTTCTCAACACTTCCTGTGCTGTAAAAGACTGACTCGTGTTGAAAATGTCTGTCCGATGTTGAGTCAATGCTGGTCAGTCATTTTCAACACGGATCAGTCTTTTACGACACTGGTAGCGTTGGAAATGACTGACCAGCGTTCAATCAACACTCAACAGACATTCTCAACAAAAACCAGACATTCACAACACAGATAGTGTTGAGAAAAACTGATCATTCACCCGATTACGTCTGTACGGAAATAAAGAGTGTCATGTTATAATCTATATATTGTGTCATTTTATGTTTTTGAACTGAAGACTGTTGCTTTAAATAACACCTCTTAAGAGTTGTTATAGATGTAATAAATGTTGAGCTGAGAACACATTACTAACAAAAAGTACCCCAAAGGAACGTATTTCTAGTGTGACTAAGTATACAGAAATGTTCATCAGCCAGGCCCTGTAGTCCAGTAGCAAATTTCTTTTGAATTGTACCAGATCAAAAAAATAAATAAATAAACAATAAAAAAACAAACGACCAGCAAACACAGAAAAAAAAACAAAACAAACAGATAAACAAGAAAATTAAAAAAAATGATAGGATGCCCTTTCAGTGTATCATCAACGTGATAGTGTATCTGTACAATGAATGTGTAATGTAATGAAATAGAAACTTATGATCATTTTTTTCATAAAATGTAAATATTTCAATGTATTCTGGAATAAAATCAAATTGTTGTTTAGGAAACTTCATATTGGGGAACACGCGATAAATTAAAAAACAATGGTATTTGGATATAAAATTAGAGAAGAACAATATTTTGGATTTAATTTTATTTTGACTTTAGTATTATATACCATTCACAAGTCGCATTATGTTTCAGATAGAAAAACAAAACAAATTGATACTTTTTCTTGATTTAGAACTGAATTTATCAAAAGGAAATACGATTTCGATAATAAAACATTAAATTCTGATAATTATTTGAAAAAAAAACATTACTTTTTCTGGTGGTGTATCAGTACCCTTACAGTGTTTCATTACCCTTATAGTGTACCAGTAACTTGATAGTTTAACATGAACCTGCTATTCTATTAGTACCCTTACAGCGTATCAGTACCAATATATTGTATCAGTAACCTGGTAATGTAGCAGTACCTGATAAAGTATCAGTACATTAATAGAGTATCATTACCATATTACCCTAAAAGAATACAATTCCCATGACAGCGTATCAGTAACCTAATAGGATACCAGTACTCTGACAGTGTATCCGTACTTTGATAGTGTATCAGTACCCCGGTAATGTATCTGTACCTGATAGTGCATCAGTACCCTATTAGTGCATCAGTACCCTGAAAGTGCATCAGTACATTGATTGAGTATCAGTACCCTAACAGCAAACCATAACGATTACAGTTCCCTAATTGTGCATCGGGTTATTGACAGTGTATTACTAAACTACTATTGCAGCAGTACACTTATTTTGCATTGGGATCTTGACAGTTTATTAGTACCCTGAAAATGTATATATACCTTTATTTGATTTCATCATCCTAAAGGTGTATCAGTAACCTGGCAGGGTTACATTTAATAGAGCTTACCAGGATGACAGTATCCTGACAGTGTGTAAGTACACTGATAGGCTGCCAGTACCGTGGTGGGATATCGGAGCCCTGAAAATGTATCAGTATCCCTATGTTGTATCAGTACATTGACCGTGTATCAGTGTCTCAGTTACCTACTAGTGTATCAGTACTCTTATATAATACCAGTTCCATACTTACATATGTGTTCCCTGACAATGCATCATTAAGCTGACAAAGGATCAGTATCCTGATATTGTATCAGCATACTTTTGAGATATCAGTTGACTGATAGTGTTTTATTACCACTATAGTGTATCATTACTCTGATATAATACCAGATATAATACCCTGACAGAGTATCAGAAGCCTGGTAGTGATGATATTTTCTGATTTTTTTGCTATCTTTGAATTTATTTTTGTTCCAATTTGCATATTTCGTTCCCTTTCGAAATTTTACGTTTCTTGTCGTTTGTATTTCATTCTTTATTTGTTTTACGTTTTACATTTTTTTTTACTTTGTGTTCGTTTCACAGATAACATAAATTCATTATGATGACTTCTTTGACTTCTCCTCTTTTCTGATTTCGTAGAGAGATACGCTTTAACCATTTAGTGAATTGAATAATTACTCAATGTCATACTGTTTCAGCTTTCATAGTGGCCCATATGTCTTGATTGAGGTAAGTTATGACATAATCAAAGTACCAACATATTAAGGGTCGACAAGTAATCGTCATATTTTGATCTCCCCAGCTATCATATAACACATAGGAACTATTACTATGCTCACTATCCTGAATATTTTTTTTTTGTCCCAACCTTGTATTTGATAAACTAAATACCGAAGTTACAGTTAATTTAGATTCTGCATATGCGCATTTCGACAATTTCAGTAATAGTTTATGGGTGTTATTAGAGAAGGCTAACATTTAACCTTATACCACTCTTGTTTTTATGAAATTTACACTGTTATTGCTTAAAAATGTTGTGTTGTCTTGTATATCATAGTACTAAGCTCTTCAATTATTATAATCTAAATTTCTGTAAATTCTAAAACCTTAGGATTAACTCACTCCATCGTAGTTTTGTCCTCAGCTGTATTTGTTATTACTGATTATTCGGATTTCGTTTGATTTTATGCATTTAAAACATTTTTGAAATTATGGATTTCCTTTCTTTGGGTTCTAGTGCTGCTGATGAAGAATTAATTTCCGAAATGGCCATACAGCTCATTGAGATTGTTCCAGTTGGAGTTGACATATGTGTTATGGTCTCATGTTCATTTGCTCCATATCATTTTGCAAAAAAATTTGTAATGACTTCGTTAATGAATCAATACTGGAGATTTACAGAATAATTTGTGAGGTGAATAGAATCATCAACAAATCAGCTACGTATATACATAAACGACTATTTGACAGATGTCACTAGTTAAGCAGGACGTGGTTACCCTTCTCGATTAATTGATGACACTTCCGGTTTTAATGGTAGAAAAATAAGAATACCATCAAACAGCTAAAATGAAAAAAAAAATAAATAAGCACGGCCAAATACCACACAATTATATCAAAAAAAAAACAAACGTTATCAACGATAGCATACACTATTGACAAATATTTTGATTTGTTTTACCAGTCAGTCATTTTTGGACTTAGAATGTCTGAACAGAGTTGAGAATGACCGAACTGAGTTGATTCATCGCTGATGAGTCCTGTTCAGTTTTTCTCAACACTATCTGTGTTGTAAATGTCTGTTTTTTGTTGAGAATGTCTGTTGAGTGTTGATTGAACGCTGGTCAGTCATTTCCAACGCTACCAGTGTCGTAAAAGACTGATCCGTGTTGAAAATGATTGACCAGCATTGACTCAACATCGGACAGACATTTTCAACACGAGTCAGTCTTTTACAGCACAGGAAGTGTTGAGAACGACTGAGCAGTGTAGATTCAACACTTAACAGACCTTCTCAACAGATATCAGTCTTGCACAACACAGGTAGCGTTTAGATTGACTGATCGGCGTTTACTCAACACTGGTCAGACTTTTACCAGACGGACAAGTCATTTTAGACAAAAGTAAAGAATTTTTTTTATTTAATCCATTTATTTATTTTTTATGTATTTATTTTATTTATATTATAATTATTTATCTAATGAAATTCATTTATATTTTTGTGAATATTTATTTATGTTCATTTTTTTTTTTTACATTTTTTATTATTTATTTCTTCATTG
>MJUU01031121.1:200295-217044 GCA_002080025.1 Modiolus philippinarum
TGTTCTTTATTTCATTTACAAATTTCCAATTTTGCCTACTGTAATTACTGTCCCTGCTTTGAGCGAATAGTTATTGATTGTTTTATTATTTTGTGTATGTGGAACTGCAAGACAACAACAGCACTGGTAGATACAGAGGCCATCCTGAAGCTTTGAACCACTCCTTTTAGAGAAAAAAATATTTGTGCAGAAGTAAGACACATATTAACAAAAACAAATAACAAAAAAATAACAGAAATCTTATTTTACGAAGGGTGGATCCACCGGTGAGCAACCTAAAATAATTCTAAATATAGTAAGTCATTTTACGACAGTATTAGTACACCCTTTACTTATATTAACTGTTTACTGTTTACGTAATCCAATGTGCAATTACATATACAGGTTAAGTATAATAATGAAGTTTCATTTTGCGGTCTTCTCGAACTATTAATTTTGAATGTATTGGTCATTTAATTTCATTCACTTGGGGTCAATAAATTAAACCACAAGCTGTCAAATTTAAATGTTATCATTTAAATCATCAGGGGCAAAGAAGACGCAGTGAAAGGTAATTTTACCTGATGTAATCAGAAAAATAACAGAAATTGTTCAAGAAATACCCCATTAGCCCCGTTGTTCATAAGAAAACGCTCAGGCATATCCCCTAAAATATCTCGGCTTTATTGTTATAGAAGAGGTTACTAGGGTTATACCCTCAACCTGACAACTTCCATGCTGTTGTACCGTCTGACAATACGGCATTATTATCATATTGACAGCCGGTCTTAAACGACTACCACTTTTCATTTAATGCCTTCAAAAGTTGCCTTCTACAATATCACTGGGGTTAAAGTGAGTATCGAGAATTTGCTTATTTACGTGAATGCCATTTAATTTCAAAAAATGCGATTCGATTATGTACCTTATTTACGTCAATGTACACTTTTTTTGTGGTCAATTTGTTATCGACTTCAATATGGCATTTAATCGAGTCGCATCTATAGAAATGAAATGTCATTAACAAAAATAAGGAAATTCTCGATACGCAATTCGGCACCTTTGAATATAAATTATTTCGATTAGATATTGACAAATGCACAACGGAATGTTTTAAAATAGGTGTGAGCTTTGTGGTGGTAGTTTTTAAAAAAAATGTAGAACTGCCTCTGTCTTGTTTGGAAGAAAAATAAATCTATAATTTGAATATTCCACAATTTGATAATTGAAATATGTTGAATGGATGTTAAGGGACCATCATTTGATTTTCAATGGGGGGGCTTGGGCGTTTTTGTAAATAGATGATTTAATCTTGGCCCCTGTGAAAATGAAAAAAAAAATATTTTAACCTTACTTGTCATGAAAATGAATAATTTGATTTTATTTTGAAGAATATACCTTTTTGTTGCAAATGCAAATAAATATTTTGCGGACAAAAATAAATAATTTGTTCGAGATTTTCATGAAAATAAATAATTTTTCAAGACAAACCCTCCCTCGAAAATCAAATGGTCGTCCCTTTAGATCATCTCTGATAGCAAAGCAGGCGGTGTATTTATTATACTGTTCTGAACAATTAAACGAATTAAAAGATATGCAATGACGTCATGAACTATGAAAATAAAATATTTCATAGAAAATCCAGAAGGGGGGATGGGTCCAAGATTTAGAGCATCCTTTTCTGAATATATGTTAAAACATATAAAACAATAAATGGCTTTTTAGGACGTTTATTGTATTAGGCATGAGCTACAAAGTAAACAGTTTATTGAAAAGCACAACTTCACTCCCTTGGGAGTTGATAGCAATACATATAATTACAGTACAAAATAAACAAATAAACAATACACTTCAAACATTGCATACAGAATAAAGAATCATGCTACATTAATTGTACTAATACCCGCCACAGTGGTATTGAAGGTGTAAACGAGTGTGCTTGTCAGGTTTATAAAAACATCATTATTGAACAGTATGCCTCTGATTCTTTACAATTAAAGGGGTGGACAGGAAAAAGGGATGTAGGGACGGGAGATCAGAGAAAAGGGACCAGAAAGGGAGAATAACAAAAGGGAAACTGGGATGGAGGAGGGGGAGATAAAAGAGAGACGCCCCAAGTCTAATTGTAAAATAGGCACGAGCTAGTTAACGATAATTGTACTAATACCTTCCAGGGTGGAATTGAAGGAGCAAACGAGAGTGATTGTCTTGGTACAAGTAAATAAACATCTATATTGAAAAATATACTAGATAATAATGAGAAATGTCTCTGATTCTATATACTTAAAGGGGTGGACAGGGAGACTGAAGGAGAAAATGAGATAGGGACGGGAGAAAGGAGTAAAAGATATAGGGATGGGTTAAAGGAGAAAAGGGACCAGAAAGGGAGAAAAACAAAAGAGAGACTGAGGAAAGGAGATAGAGCGGAAAGAAAGGACGCCCCAGTCCCCCCATAAATGGTAAAAAAAATAAATGGTAAGATAATAACTAGTCAAAAGTAGCACACTGCCGGGTTAGTTCAAGGAAAAAAGAAAACTTCGAAAAGATCAGTAGCATAGAACTGTCAAGTACAGTCCAGGGTGGATTTTAACGGGAGCGTAGAGATCGTACGCCCCCCTTTCACCACCAATGGAAACAAGTGTTGTGGGAATTCTCCATTTTGCTATTTCTTTACTGTAATTTAACACTCTTTTACATATTATACGTGTGTATGATCATTATTATCAAGTTATGCCCAACGAGTGACTTCGTCGTGATAATTTATCCGATAATGAATACATATGTATAGTATGCCATTTCAAATTCTGAAATCCATTATTTATTAATTTGCTTATTAATTTTGAAATTACACAAATTTGAAACCTCTTTAACACGTTCGAGTGACTGCAACATTGATTTATGAAGCCTTCAGGGTAATTAACACCTGGTCAAGGTGACGGGTGATGTGTTGACCACTTAGTTTATTAAATTTGTGATTTGGGTAGATTTTGCATCATTCTACCGGTAGCGGCTTCCTATTTCTTATGTTTAATATACTAACAATTTAACTCTGTACAACAAAGATAAAAATATATATATTTAAAAATAACTTTTTAAAGACAAAATCCACTTTAATCGAATTTGTATTTGCAGAAAACGAACTCAATATATTATATTTTTTCATCAATCATGTTCACTTCTTTTAATAAAAAAACATTAAATATTACTCTGCAAACGGTCCATACAAACACCCAAAAATACCCGCCAGAAACATTAATAAAGGATTAAATACAATAAATTAAGAGTTATAAATGGGTTTTTCTCTGAGAGTAAACCATACAAATAAGAATATATTGTATCATTTTTTTTTAATTTCAGATTGTATTCAATCGTACCATAAAAGCAAGTAGTATACTAGGGTAAACATCATACACCAATCACATAGAGCATTCAAAATGCAGTTTTTTTTGGAGTAAAAATATATTTCATTTACATTTGTATTTAAATAAATTGTTTCGTGCCTCTGTTGAATATATCAAAGTACATAACACATGGTAAATTTGTGTTTCTAATACTAGAATAACTGATTTTCAAGAGTCTTAACCATCTGATGGGGCGGACCTTTTTTTCGGGATGCCGGGATTTGATTATAATTTAAGCACGGAATTTCGGGAAATAAATGCACCGGGAATCGGAATTTCCTCGTTTTTGAGGTCCTAAAATTTATAGTTCGGGATTTCGGGATTTAGTAAAAAAAAATAAAGTTGGAATTCCGGGATGAGACCCCCTTTGCAACCTTTCAACCCCCAGTTTCCATAACAGTTACACTGTAAGAAGAACAAGCTGAGCATATTGAACAACACATTTTAAAATAGTTAGTATTGCATATTTTCACAAGACGCGCTTATGTTCATTTTATTTTTTTACTAAGCAGACTGTTTTCGTGTTTTATGCATTTGCTCATCATTTAGATCATTATTGAGTTTACTCTCGAAACTGACACTCTTAATGTAAATAGAGAATACGGGACTTTCTAGATAGGAATTCTCGTGTAATTGAAAGCGGAAACGATCCCCTCGGATACCAGTTAGAAGGAATACTGGATCTCTAAAATTATTGAAATAAATATATACCACATAAAACACAAACTATTTATGAAATTGAAGTGCATTTTAAATTTTCCCTATATGACAATTCTGTAAATTTTAATTGACGAAAAATAATTAATCTGAAGTGCTACAGTACTTGTAGGGTAAAACATAACCATTTCATGGTGTATGATGTATGGTGTAATGGTGTATGGTTCAATGGTGCATGGTGTATGGTTCAGTGGTTCATGGTGTATGGTGTAATGGTGTATGGTGTTGCAACGTGAACCATACACCATACACTATGAACCATACCCCATACACTATGAACCATACACCATACACTATGAACCATATACTATGCAACATAACCCATACTCCGTACTCGATAACTGTGGACCACACACCATACACGATCGAGCGACACGTTGTGCACGAGCGACAATGAATTGTATGGCACATCGGGACTGACGCAATCGAAGTTAATATGAAATACGTTTTTAAAAATATGTTAACCTTATAAAGCAATGATAAAGAAATTTAACCTGCTTTTTATACGCTAGAAGGTGGCTATTTTCTACAACCATAAACAATAATTTCTAGTAAAAAACAAAACAAAAAAAAAACAAAAAACAAAAAACAAAAAACGCCCAAAACATGTAGTGACAAAAAGCGCTTATCTTTTTTTTTTTAAAATAAAACCGAAGATGAGAATATAAAACCGAAAAAACATATTCTTTTTTAATTTGTATTTTAACGTATTTATGAATTTCCGCCAAAAGCCGATTGAAATAATGTTCGAGAAGATCGTGATTGTTCTTGACAAAAGTAATATTTTTTCAACAATTTTACAATCCCGAAAAGTTGCGAGAAAATATTATTATATGACGTATTAATGTCCTATTACTCACAATACGCTAAGCAATTTTTTCATCGATGTTACCTAAAACATGCAAGTGCAAGAAATTTACCTATATAGCCGCCGTGACTCTAATTTGATACAAATGTCCTGAAAAAAAATCAAAAATAAGGCTATCAAAAGTATGCAATATTGTGTAAAAGCCATCGAGTACTCAAATTTGGTACAAATTTACTAAAAATATGCAACAATAGGGATATCGATAGTATGAGATATGATGTAAATGCCATATAGTACTCGAATTTTGTACAAATATACAGGAAACATGCAATGATAGGGATATCGATAGTATGCGATATGGTGTAAATGCCATCTAATACTAAAATTTGGTACAAATTTACTGAAATATGCAACAATATGCAACAATAGGGATATTGATACTATGCCATAAGGTGTAAATGCCATCTAGTGCTCAAATTTGGTGCAAATTTACTGAAAATATGCAACAATAGGGATACATATAGTATGCGACATGATGTAAATGTCATCTAGTACTCAAATTAGGTACAAATATGCTGAAAAACATGCAGCAATAGGGATATTGATAGTATGGGATGTGGTGTAAATGCCGTCTAATACTCAAATTTGGCATTATTTACTGAAAACATGCAACAATAGGGATATTGATAGTATGCCATATTAAGTAAATGCCATCTAGTACTCAAATTTGCTGCAAATATACTGAAAATATGCAACGATAGGGATATTGAAAGTATGCTATATGGTGTAAAAGCCAACTAATACTCACATTTGGTACAAATTTACTGAAAATATGCAACAATAGGGATATCGATAGTAAGCGGTATGAAGTAAATGCCATATAGTACTCAAATTTGGTAAAAATATACTGAAAACATGCAACATTAGGGATATTGATAGTACGCCAGATGGTGTAAATGCCATCTAGTAATCAAATTTGGCACAAATTTACTGAAGATATGCATTAAGAGGGATATGGATAGTATGCTATATGATGTACATGCCATCTAGTACTCAAAATTTGTACAAATTTACTGAAAATATGCCCCGATAGGGATATTAATAGTAGGCGATATGATGTAAATGTCATCTAGTACTCAAATTTGATGCAAATTTACTGAACATATGCAACATTAGGGATATTGATAGTATTCGATATGGTATAAATGTCATCTGATACTCAAATTTGGTACAAATTTATTGAAAATATCCAACAATAGGGATATCGATAGTATGCGATATAAAGTAAATGCCATATACTACTCAAATTTGGTACAAATACACTGAAAACATGCAACAATAGGTATAACGAGAGTATGCGATATGGTGTAAATGCCATCTAATTCTCAAATTTTGTACAAATTTAATGAAAATACAAAACAATAGGGATATTGATAATATGCGATATGATGTAAATGTCATCTAGTACTAACATTTTGTACAAATATACTGAAAACATGCAACAATAGGGACATCGATAGTATGGGATATGGTGTAAATGCAATCTAATACTCAAATTTGGCATTATTTACTGAAAACATGCAACAATAGGGATATTGATAGTATGCCATATAAAGTAAATGCCATCTAGTACTCAAATTTGATGCAAATAGCACCAAGTCTAATACAAGCCATTCGCCCACTTATGAATGATATTGTACAGTCGTCATTAGAACCCATTAGACAGTCTCTAAGTGACCAAACAACAGAATTACTTCTACTCAAAATAGAGAACAAAACAATGAAAACTGAAATTACTAATTTAAAGGCCGATTTGCAAGAGCTCAAACTTGAAATGCAAACAATTAAGTCAGAATCAGTTTCTCGAGATGAATTGAAAAATGTTCAGTCAGAAGTGGAAGGGTTAGAACAGTATGGTAGGCGCAATTCCTTACGATTCCATAATGTGCTTATGCAACAATCAGATCTGCCACTGACTGATCAAAAGTTATTGGTATATGTAAAGAGAACCTTGGAATAGATTTGTCTAATGATGATATCCAGAGATCTCATATAATTGGTAAAATAAATGATGAAGGTTACGGACAAATCATATGCCGTTTCAGAAACTGGAAAGTGAAAAATCGTATATACATGGCAAAACGTAAACTCAAAAATTCTCAGACAAGAGTATTTGTTACAGAAGATCTTACCAGGTATCGTAAATCCATAATTAAGGAACTTGTAAATGCAAAACGACATGGCTCTGTGCATTCTTTCTGGACAAATGATGGGAGGATCTCCTTTAAACTGACTGATCGAGATGATAAAATTGTTGTTAAAAGTATTGAGGAACTATATTTATATACCAAGGTTTCAGATAGAGTATACACATTTTATGTCTTGAAAGTACAAACATTCATGTATTTATAATTTCATTATGTGACATATACCATTACTTTTCTGTGGTTTATTTTGTTTTGTTTTGTTCTTTTTTTTTTAGTGAACAGTTGATCGATGTATGCTGAAAAGTGGTCTTTATTTATTTGATTTCACGCGTATATATCAATTTAATTGAATAGTAGTAAACGTAACCTTATATGAAAACAAGATTTTGTTTACAATCTTTGTTTTTTTTTTTTATTTTCAAGGAGAGTCAAAACATGTGCAATTCTGTTCATACATATAATCTATGATTGCTGATTGTTTGTAAATAGTAGCCGTGTACATTTTGCCCTATTATAAACACATACAGGCTGTGTGTTTTTTTGTTTTTTTTTTTGTAACTCATTCAACTATACAGTAAAACTACCTTATAAGGTAATACAATAAGTGATATTTAATTATTTTAACCGAGATAACATTAAGATCGTTGATTGAATAATTCAGTAAACATGTGTTAACGTATACCGTCTCCCCCCCCTTGACTGTCAAATGAAATTCAACTGATTATTATCCGTATATATAGAATAATATTCTGTTGTTTATTTTGTCTTCTCTTTTCCAGTGAACATACTATTTTGTAGATCGATGTATGCTTATACGTGATCTTTAGATAATTTCACGCGTATCATATCAAGAGTAGTAAACGTAACCTTTTAAGGAATAAGATTTTTGTTTACAATCTTTGTTGGTTTTTTTTTCTTTATCATTATTATTTATTTACTTACAAGGAGAGACATAACATGTGCAATATACATATAATCTACGATTGCTGATTGCTTGTAAATAGTAACTGTGTGCATTTTGCCCTATTATAAACACACAGGTTGTTTTGTAAGTCATTCAACTTTGCGACCCCACGCATACCAATCAAATTTAAATAATATAGTAAATAATACCTTATAAGGTAAAACGATAAGTGTTATTTTAACCGAGTTAACATTTACGTATCCGCTTTGAATTCGTTGATTGGATAACTCAGTTTACGTATACCGTCTCCTCCCCTTGACTGTCAAATGAAATACAACTGATATAAAATCATATCTGGAATTATTTTTTCTTCCTTTCAATTTTGTACCATGAGTTTGTTAACCTTAATTTGTGTTTTACTCCTTTGTATATTTCTGTATATAATATGTTGTAATTTTTATTTGTTTCATGATTTTCTTGACCTGCAGAAGCAACCTTATATGTACTTATTTTTGATAGTCCAATCATGTTGCATAATGTATCAACATGTTTACAACTTAGAAAATGGGTGATATTGTATCACATAGAATTGCGATTGGACTGTTTTACGTCAAAACTCATAACTGCTGCTTTGGTGAAGTAAAACTGTTTTTGCCAGCAACAAACATAAATTCGTACACCCAGTCACTGTTGTCAATTTTACTTGTAACGTTGAAATCTTCACCTGCAATGGTGATTATGTGTCTCTTACAAGCACATTTTTCGAATGTAAATTTTATATTTTTGCTTTTTTTACTTCTTTGTGTTTGTGGTGATATAGAGACAAATCCTGGTCCTGTCAGCAATATCCACACTGTAAATAATGACCTGGCGATTTTTCACATCAATATCAGAATCATACGAAATAAATTACATGTTTTGGAAAATGTAGCTTCTGACTCTCATGTATTGTGTGACACTGAAACCCACCTCGATAATAATATTCACACAAGTGATATATGCATAGAAGGATTCAACCCCCCTTTTAGAGCAGAAAGAAATTTTGCTGGCGGCGGTATATTGATTTATATCTCTAATTTACTATGTGCCAATCGTAAGCCTGATTTGGAATTTGATGTAATTATAATGCCGAATTACAGAATACATCTTTGCACCACATATAGACCGGAAGCGTGTACCGTCCCAGATTGGTCAAATTTTAAAGCATCTATAGAAAAGGCACTTGATATTTCTCCTTATCTTTGTAAAAATGGGAATCTTAATGTTGACTTGTTATCAGTGCGAAATCATGCTTTAAACGATATCATTTTATTTTATAACTTGACAAACGTTATTACAGAACCGACTAGAATCTGTGAAACGCGTTCGAGTTTGCTAGATGTTATTATTTTGAGTGACTCATGTATTTGTACGGAATCATCTGTTATTAATATGGACCGTGATGTAAGTGACCATTGTGCCATTCTGGCCTGTGTCCAAATTCCAGTGAATTTATCAAAATCATATATGCGTCAAGTGTGGGATTATAAACATGCTAATTTTACACAATTTAATCAATTAATTTCTCAATTTAACTTGGATTCCGTTTTTCACAACTGCACAGATATTTATGTAGCTTGTGCATTATTTTCTGATAAATATTTGGAATTTGCTTAACTCTGTATTCCATTTAGAATTGTAACGATTCGTTTGAATGATAAACCGTGGTTCAACTCCGACATAAGACGAGAAATTCGTCGTCGGGATCGTTTACATAAATTTATGAAACGTACTAATAACCCATCAGATATAACAAATTTTAAACGACAGCGAAATAAAGTAAATAACATGAAAAAATACTCTCGCACTGTATACTTTGACAACATAAGCGAAACCATTGAGACATATTCAAAACGCGATTCTAAAGCGTATTGGCATTTAATGAAAACTCTTATTTCTGGTTACTCGTCAGCTGAAATTCCGCCGCTGCTGGATACTGAAAATAATTTAGTACGTTATAACGTTCTCGATAAAGTCGAACTTTTAAATCATTATTTTTGCTCTGTAGCCGATGTAAAAGATGATAGTAATTCACCCCCTGCATTTGCCAAGAGAACAGACGGACAATTGACTGACATTAATATTAATACACAAGAAGTTTTGGATATTTTAAAAATTCTTAAGCTTGGCAAAGCTTCTGGTTTAGATGGAATTAGTCACCATTTACTCAAGCACACTGCTGAAACTGTATGTATACCCCTGGAAAAATTGTTTAATTTGTCCTTAACATTAGGCTCATTTCCTGAACAATGGAAGACAGCTTTAGTCTTACCTATTTTCAAAAGTGGAGAAAAACAATTACCTTCCAACTATAGATCTATTGCACTCCTTTCTACTGTCGGAAAGGTTTTTGAACGAATTATTTTTAAACATATTTTCAATTATATTGTAGACAACGACTTATTTTTTTCATTTTCAGTCAGGCTTCATTCCCGATCGTTCCACAGTTCACCAACTTGTTGAAATCTACCACAAAATTTGTCTCGCTTTGGAGGATAAAAAACATATATGTCTGGTATTTTGCGATATATCCAAGGCCTTTGACCGAGTATGGTTAAAAGGTTTACTTGTAAACTAAAAGCATATGGAATACGGGGGTCCCTTTTAAATTGGTTGATCAGTTATGTGTCTAATAGAAAACAAGTGGTTGCAATTAAAAATACCCATTCTACTATTGGTTATATTAAAGCTGGTGTACCACAGGGTTCTGTTTTAGGACCTTTGTTGTTTTTGATATACATAAACGACATAGCTGATAATCTTGAATCATTAACTCGTCTTTTTGCTGATGATACGTCCATGTCGTATACTTCTGAATCTACTGAAGTCATTCAAAATGTATTAAACAATGACTTGATTAGAATCAATACTTGGGCTAGTGATTGGTTGGTCAAATTTAATTCCAATAAAACAAATTTGTTATTCATATCCAATACCGTAACTAGTGATGACGTCAATATACTCTTCCAAGATGATGTTGTAAATCCGTGTATTGAACATAAACACCTTAGAATTACGATTAATAGTGACTGTAAATGGACAAGTCATATTGGGAATATATGTGTTAGTGTATCCAAAAAATTGTCAGTTTTACGCAAACTGAAATATATATTAAATCGTGGTTCCTTAAGAAAGATATTTATTACCTTTATAAGACCCGTTATGGAATATGGTCGTGAACCGTGGAACGGCTGTGGTGTTGAGTTGGCTGACAAGCTTGAAAAACTACAACTGGAGGCTGCTAGAATAGTCACGGGTTTACCCTCGTATGCAAGTCGTCAATCTTTATTGATCGCAGGAATCGTAGCTGTTTAGCTTTATTATATCGTATTAAAAATGGCCTAACACCCTCGTACTTAAATGAATTGCTCCCCCTTTAGTGTCTGATATCTCAGATTACCCTCTTAGGAACAGTCAAAACTTTGTACTTCCTCATTTTCGACTAACACAGCAAATGTATCCTTTTTTCCGTCCACTATACGAAATTGGAACTCTTTAGATTTGGAAACCAGAAATATTTCTTCTGTAGCTGGATTCAAGCGAAATTTAAAAAATATTAACGTTGATAGTAAACCATGGCTTCCTCATGGTGATAGGAAGCTTAATATAATTCATACTAAAGTTCGACATAATAACAGTAGTCAAAACTATGATCTTTATAGATTTAACCTTAAAAATGACGCAGGTTGTGAATGTGGCTTTCCTTGGGAAAATAGTTATCATTTCTTCATGGAGTGTTCCTTATATACTCAAATACGACAAAACTTATTTATGATTCTTGAAATTTATGGTGACATTAACTTAAACATTATTCTGTTTGGTAACATGGAACTTACAGTTGACCAAAAACAAAGATATATTCCAAGCGGTACAGGCTTATATAAACAATAGTAATAGGTTTGATTGAATTCTGCAGGTTTCCTTTTCTTCTTTCTTTCCGTTTGTTAATTTATATATTTATATATTTTTTTTCTGTATCTCTGCAATGTTTTCTAATATTCTATAATGTATCCAATTTTGTTACTTCTTACATAGCATTTTGTATTTTATGTAAATAATTTTTATTTATTTGAATGATTGCTGTTATATATAATTTATTGTAAATTGTAGGGAGCGGGCTGTAAATAATGTTGTAAAAACTTGTGCCCAATCCCAATTGCTAATGTTTTGAGCAAATAAAATATGTTTAATTAAAAAAATAATTGATGCAAATATACTGAAAATATGCAACAATAGGGATAGTATGCGATATGGTGTAAAAGACATCTAAAACTCACATTTGGTACAAATTTACTGAAAATATGCAACAGTACGGATATCGATAGTATGCAATATGAAGTAAATGCCATATAGTACTCAAATTTGGTACAAATATACTGAAAACATGCAACAACAGGGATAACGATAGTATGCGATATTGTGTAAATGCCATCTAATACTCAAATTTGGCATTATTTACTGAAAACATACAACAATAGTATGCGACATGAAGTAAATGCAATATAGTACTCACATTTGGTAAAAATATACTGAAAACATGCAACATTAGGGATATTGATAGTATGCCAGATGGTGTAAATGCCATCTAGTAATCAAATTTGGTACAAATTTACTGAAAATATGCACCAATAGGGATATGGATAGTATGCTATATGATGTACATGCCATCTAGTACTCAAATTTTCTACAAATTTAATGAAAATATGCCCCAATAGGGATATCAATAGTATGCGGTATGATGTAAATGTCATCTAGTACTCTAATTTCGTACAAATATACTGAAAAAATGCAACAATAGGGATATCGACAGTATGGTATATGGTGTAAATGCCATCTAATACTCAAATTTTGTACAAATTTAATGAAAATATGAAACAATAGGGATATTGATAGTATGCGATATGATGTAAATGTCATCTAGTACTCGAATTTCGTACAAATACACTGAAAACATGCAACATTAGGGATATCGATAGTATGTTATATGGTGTAAATGCCATCTAATACTTAAATTTGGCATTATTTACTGAAAACATGCAACAATATGGATATTGATAGTATGCCATATTAAGTAAATGCCATCTATTACTCAAATTTGATGCAAATATACTGGAAATGTGCAACAATAGGGATATTGATAGTATGCGATATGGTGTAAAAGCCATCTAATACTCACATTTGTTACAAATTTACTGAAAATATGCAACAGTACGGATATCGATGGTATGCGATATGAAGTAAATGCCATATAGTACTCAAATTTGGTACAAATATACTGAAAACATGGAACAATAGGATATTTATAGTATGCCCGATGGGGTAAATGCCATCTAGTAATCAAATTTGGTACAAATTTACTGAAAATATGCAATAATAGGGATATCGCTAGTATGTGATATGATGTTCATGCCATTTAGTACTCAAATTTGGTACAAATTTACAGAAAATATGCAACAATAGGGATATCGATAGTATGCGATATGGTGTAAATGCCATCTAATACTCAAATTTGGCATAAATTTACTGATAACATGCAACAATAGGGATATTGATAGTATGCCATATTATGTAAATGCCATCTAGTTATCAAATTGGATGCAAATATACTGAAAATATGCATTCATAGGGATATTGATAGTATTCGATATGGTATAAATGCCATCTAATACTCAAATTTGTTAGAAATTTACTGAAAATATCAAACAATAGGGATATTGATAGTATGCAATATGAAGTAAATGCCATATACTACTCAAATTTGGTACAAATACACT
This sequence comes from Modiolus philippinarum, assembly GCA_002080025.1. Classification (NCBI taxonomy): domain Eukaryota; kingdom Metazoa; phylum Mollusca; class Bivalvia; order Mytilida; family Modiolidae; genus Modiolus; species Modiolus philippinarum. The sequence continues at coordinate 214,125 of MJUU01031121.1, forward strand.
GAAAGCATGCAACAACAGGGATAACGATACTATGCAATATTGTGTAAATGCCATCTAATCCTCAAATTTGGCATTATTAGAAATAAAAATTTGGTAGAAATTTACTGAAAATATCAAACAATAGGGATATCGATAGTATGCAATATGAAGTAAATGCCATATAGTACTCAAATTTGGTACAAATATAGGGATAACGATAGTATGCGATATTGTGTAAATGCCATCTAATACTCAAATTTGGTACAAATTTACTGAAAATATGCAACAATAGGGATATTGATAGTTTGCAATATGGTTCAAAGGCCATCTAGTACTCAAATTTGGTGCAAATATACTGAAAACATGCAACAATAGGGATATTGATAGTATGCGATAGGGCGTAAATGCCATCTGCTACACAAACGGGGTCAAATTTTCTAAAAATATGCAACAATAGTGATATCCATAGTATGCGATATGATGTACATGCCATCTAGTACTCAAATTTGGTACAAATTTACTGACAATTTGAAACAATTGGGATACAGATACATTTGTAGTATGCAATATGAAGTACATGTCATATATAGTACTCACACTTGGTACAAATACACTGAAAATATGCAGCAATAGGGATATGGATAGTATCCTATATGCTGTAAATGCCATGTAATACTAAAATTTGGTGCAATTATACTGAAAACATTCAACATTAAGGATATGGATAGTATACTTTATGGTTTAAATGCCATCTAATACTAAAATTTGGTACAAATTTACTGAAAATATGCAACAATAGGGATACCGATAGTATGTGATATGGTGTAGATGCCATCTAGTACTCAAATTTGATGCAAATATACTGAAAATATGCAACAAAAGGGATATCGATATTATGCGATATGATGTAAATGCCATGTAGTACTCAAATTTGGTATAATTATACTGTTCATGCAACAGTAGGGATATCGATAGTATGCAATATTATGTAAATGCCATCTAGTACTCAAATTGGTGCAAATATACTGAAAACATCCAACATTATGGATATTGATAGTATGCAATGTGGTGTAAATGCCATCTAATACTCAAATTTGGTACATATTTACTGACAATATGCAACAATAGGGATATCGATATTATGCGATATAATGTAAATACCATCTAGTGTTCAAATATAGTATAAATTTACTGAAAATATGCAACAATTCGCATTTGGATAGTATGTGATATTGTGTAAATCCTACACAATTGTATCCAGTACTCAAATTGAAAACAAATTTACTGAAAATATTCAACAATAGGGATATCAATATTATACGACATCGTGTAAATACCATTTAGTACTCAAATTTAGTATAAATTTACTGAAAATATGCAACAATTCGCATTTGGATAGTATGTGATATGGTGTAAATCCTACACAATTGTATCTAGTACTCAAATTGAAAACAAATTTACTGAAAATATTCAACAATAGGGATATCAATATTATACGATATCGTGTAAATACCATTTAGTACTCAAATTTTGTACAAATTTACTGAAAAAATGCTACAATGACATCGCTAATATGCGAAATGGTGTTAATGCCACCTAGTACTCAAATTCTCTATTGATATGATTAATGAGGGTTTTAAAGGAGTGGGTCAATGTACGATGTTTAAAAATAGAAATAAGTTCTGTTTGACGGAAAAAAAATACCGGAATTTTCGTGTACAATGTACATTGCACGTGGAATAAGATCGTGTTTGGAGTTCGAAAAAAGGTTATGGACGCTATACGATGATAAAGCCTTATGTACGTACGCTCGATAGTCGAAAGATAAAGAATAAATAATATGAGGGAAAAATTCCTGGGGAAAAATTACCATTTTAAAACGAGAAAAAGCAACACGTGAAATAAAATACGGCAGACGAAAATCTGTATCACCCTTTTTTATGTACACGATTGTAAATAACAATTCAGCTTTGTGGAAAGTATTCTAGAGTTGAGATCTCGGCATTTTTTTATTGAAAATCTTCATTTTGTCCTGTAAACGATAAAATTCATTTGTTGTATGCGCCGGGCACTATAAAATAAAAACTGAAATGCAAATACATTGTATTAGACATCTTGTATAGTGTAAGGTGTAAAGTGTATGGTGCATGGTGTATGGTGTATGGTGCATGATGTATGGTGTATGGTGTAAGGTATATGGTGTAAAGGCTTATGGTGTGATGGTGTATGGTATATGGTGTAATGGTTCATGGTGTATTGTGTAATGGTGCATGGTGTATGGTGTATGGTACAATGGTGTGATTGGTTATGTTTTACTGTACAAGCACTTAAAAATAGATTAGATAAAAATCACCCTTAGCTCAACAGTGTTCATTATTTAGTGATTCCGTCTAAATGTATTGATTTTTTTACATATCAAAAATAGATCTGTTATCGGAGTGAACACGAATCAAAAGTCCCGTATTGCATGGGCTAACCCAAAAGAGACGTATTGTTCTATATATATGCACTAAGGATTTTCAACTCGCATGCATGGATGCAGTTGCACGGCCTTCTTTCCCAGAGAATTCTCCTATAGAAGGGTCCTGTAAAACTGGATATTTGAGAAGATGGGATGGAAGGCTTTAGAAAGCTGAAAGATTTGTGGAAATTTTGGGATAAAGAGGTGCAAGATAATGGGTTTACAGGTGTAAGAAAGGAGATGGGTAGGGGTGGGAGAGAGTGGCCCGCCTACCACCTACGGAACTTCCTCCTTTACTGGAACTAGACATTATTTACTGCTTTAGCAAAAAAACTCTATATTCTGCGAAGACTGAAACCATCATATGCTAAATGATTTGACACAAGTTGACGAAAACTGTCAAATTGCATATTTTTTTTTTTTTTTTTTGTAAAAAATAAAGGAATGAATTTATTATGTATGCATAAGGACGAATATTAT
>MJUU01031122.1:9433-32164 GCA_002080025.1 Modiolus philippinarum
TTTTTTTTTATCAATAAGTGATTAAAAGGGTTGATTTTTTCCGTAGTTTGTTTCCAGCTAAAAACTGTGTCAAGCTTCTTTTTGTGTCCATCTAATTATTGTGTCAGGCTCTTTACTGTGTCCACATTCACTTTGAACTACTTTTGTTGAAATTTCAGTGATCGACATGCTGCGGTCGTATCATGCTGCGCTCGGCGTAGCCCTTTATTTTTTTTTTTTTAAATATTTTATGTTCAATGGACCAAATAATAAGCCAAGCCCTCGTTGCCTGCGTTTGAGGCTGGAGAATCCACGAAGTGAAGAAATAAAAAACTACTCACCATTACAGTACAGAAAAGCTTCAAAGAATACTAATGAGTTTTGTCACTATATGTTGCATTTTAACATTAATGTTCACAGTTATTGGTAGAGATCCATTCTTATTAATGTTTTTTTTTTTGTTAAAACAGGGGTGGAGTTGCGAACATTTTGACGTCTTGATCATGCAAGGTCGGCATTTTCAAAAATCTGCTTTGTAAACTCAAAAATGAATAATAAGTGGTGTCTGGTGTCAAATTATTTCCCATAAACCATTGGATTGCCTTACCGATATCTTTTGGTGTTTCTAAGTTCTTTACAAACGGCATGATCCTACAGAATGACACAAAGAATCCTTTCTGAATGCAAATAAAAGTATTTTTGGTACATTTTCTGCCAATGCGTCCAGTTGATCATTAAAGACTAGGGGTGGCAATTTTATTGAAAATGAATACTCGAGTACTCGGGACAGATACTCGCGAGTACTCGAGTACTCGGAAGACTTTGTAACACATTAAAGGTAGGTAAAACAAATAATGACATTGGCAAGTACGATGCAGCAGTCCTCATTAATTGAATTATATCTTAATCAAAACTTTAAATTACACTCTTTATTACATAATAAAGATTTAATTACCTTCACCAATAAAATTTACAAAAGTTTTTAAAGATAATTAGCCGTGAAAGGTCAATAACTGTAATAGCATTGGCTATTTTCTAATCATTTACCTGATCAACTTTAACCGTGTTCTTGTTTCGAAAAATTATTTTATCAACAATATCGACAGAAATGCGATTGCGAAGTTTTGTAATTATAATTCCTGCTGTTGAAAAAAAACTCTCTGAAGGAACAGATGTTGCAGGTAAAGCTAACAGACGTTTTGCTATTATCGACAGTAGTGGATATTTTGCGGATTTATCACACCACCACTGGAGAGGACTCTTGTCAATATCCTAATTATCTGCCATGTAGCTTCTAGGCTAAACTCGTCCTCTTGCTCTATGGTTCACGCGAATCACGAACAAGAAAATCTATCCGACTTGATCTTCTTTGCCGCTTGGGCGGTGTTGTATCGTTGTTCATATTTGTGCTGATGGTCATCAATTAAACTGTCAACACATTCTAAAGCTTTATTACGTTCATCTTGTGATAAAAAGGAAAGTTTCTTGTAAAGTGGCTCCATAAATGAAGCTTAAACTGGCGTGCTGCACCTAGTTGCAAGATCATATGGCTTATAACTTCAGAATATTAAATTATGGTAAAAGCTATGAGGGCAATTTTCGGCAATAAAAAAAAAATCCAAGTACTCGAGTATAAATTTTGAACTCGAGTACTCGGGTGTCAAGCGAGTACTCGAATGCTCGAGTACTCGTTGCCATCCCTATTAAAGACTCATTTTATCTGAATAATCCAATGAATTAGATTTTCTGCACTTCCTGCATTATGGAATAAATCTTGAATTTTTGCTTTGAATGGAGCACATGGCTGTGTTTACAAACAACTCTCTCTAAATGCTTACTTGCGTCATTAATGATCACATGATTATCACTCCTTCACAACAAAAACCTGAACGTGTGTGGCTTTGTTGTTTCATTTACAGGATTGTCCTTGAAATTCTAGTTTAAAAAACTGTTATTTAAACAGTTGTTTAAATACAAAATGACCCCAGGAACGCGAAAATTACCTTACTTTTTCGATTTTTTGCTTCTATTTCAATTTTAACTTTTTGGTGGGACATACGCTATATATATACACGGATTGGTATATTTTCGCTTACTCTTTTTGGGGACCGCTATAGTTAAAGTGCTTCCACTAGAGATTTTGAACAATATTTTGAATTTGTGTTTATCTTGATTTACAGATCAAGTTTTGAGTTTCATCTAGATCTATCCATTTTCATAGAGGTTATTTCGCTTTGGACTCGATTTCATGAAATAAACTTTGACATTGACCAGACATTCATTGTTCATTTCGGGGGATTCATTTTTAGCCGAGTTGCGACGAAGTTGAACTCCGCTTATAATTTGATGAATGGTGTCTGGGCGTCCGGGCGTCCGGGCGTCAACTTTTGGTTTTCGCACAATATCTTGAGAACCACATGTCATATCTAAATGAAACTTTGCACAGACATGGGTTATGATTAGAGGAAGATCTCTATTGATTTTGAGGTTTGTGCGACAAAGGTCAAGGTCACAAATTCAAAAAATAGAACAAAAATTTGACTTATTCGTTTCCACACAAAATCTCCAGAACCACATTACACATCCAAATGAAACTTGGCATAGACATGAGTTATGATTAGAGGAGGAACTCTATCGATTTTGAGGTCTGTGCAACAAAGGTCAAGGTCACAACTTCTAAAAATGTAACAAAAATTAAACATTTCAATGAAGCCTAAAATCACATGTTCGGCATTATTTGATAACAAAAATAGCTAAAAAAATTTTAGTGTTCATACAAGAGTAGTTTTTATACTGCTAGAATATGTAAATTCATTTTATAGTTCTAATTATGTTCACCAACACACTTTTTTTGGGTGTCAATAACTTACAAATTAGATAGAATGAAAAGTCAGAATAAAAAAAAAGGGAGGTAATTAATTTAATATGAAGAAGTGTTCAATATTACTAAAATTTTTTTGCAATGTCCAGTAAAAATAGAATTTTAGATGAAAGAAAAATACATTTGTGCATTCAGATTTTTTGTAAATTATTGATTTCAGAAATACATATTAACTGAAGTATAAGGGGAACCCCTGCTCAAATTTTTTGGAATGTTGGTCTGAAATGGGTTGTATTGGATAGTGGAGCTTTCAGTTGTAATGGAAACCAAACCAGAACACTGAATCTTTGGAAAAAAAAAGTGTTCTGCTACATATTTTCCGTCACAATATAAATTAGATTATAAGGTGAACCCCTGCCAATTTTTTTTTTATGAAAGGGGAACTCGGAATGTTTTGATTTCAGCAATACATATTACCTGGATTATAAGGGGAACCCCTGCCCAAATTTTTTTTGAATGGTGGTCTGAAATGTGTTTTAATGGATAGTGGAGCTTTCAGTTGCCATGGAAACCGAACCAGAAGATTGAATCTTAGAAAAACAGTATTCTGCTACATATTTTTCTTCGCAATTTTAGATATTTGTATAAACTAGATTATAAGGGGAACCCCTGCCAAATCTTTATTTTGAAAGGGGACTTGGAATGTTTTAAAACTGATTTCAGCAACATGTATAACCTGGATTATAAGGGGAACCCCTGCCCAAATTTTTTTTTGGATGGCGGTCTGAAATGGGTTGTAATGGATAGTGGAGCTTTTAGTTGCCATGGAAACCAAACCAGAACACTGAATCTTTCAACAAAAAAAATTCTGCTTCACAATTTCAGAAATATGTATAAACTATAAACTAGATAATAAGGGGAACTTAATTCAGCCATTTTTTTTTTTTTGAAAAGGGGGGAGGGGGCTTGGAATGTTTTGATTTCAGCAATATGTATGTAACCTGGATTATAAGGGGAACCCCTGCCCAAATTTTTTTTGAGAGGTGGTCTGGAATAAGTTGCAATGGATAGTGGAGATTTTGGTTGCTATGTACATGTATACCAAACTAGAAAACTGAAATTAGTAGAAAAAAAGTATTCTGATACACACTTTCAATTTCAGCAATAATAAAATAAAAAAACTAGATTTTAAGGGAGAACCCCTGCCGAAAGCTTTTTTTTGGAAAGGAACTTGGAATGTTTTGACTTTTAGTCAAGTTAGGACAAAGTCAAACTTCCTCAAAAGTTCCATTATAAATCTCTGATTGAAATAAAAGAATTTACCGGTAAATGCTGATATGCAACTATTTGCCTATCAGATGATGTACTTATGAAAATAACAAATGTTCGCAACTCGGCTTTCGCACCTTTGGTGCGTTTACTGATTTTTATAGCAGTTATTGCAATGAGCCCTACAGATTGTAAGGTTCCTTAGGTTAAGGTCACTGTTTGCTAAAATAGATTATGGTGTCAAGTAAAGATTGATTTTCAGATTATTACTTGGGTCTTCTATATTAGATAAAGAATAAACCAGTTCCAATGCTTAATTATCACAGGAAGAGTATGTTAATCTAAGGAAAATGTTCTGACTGGGTGAGAATGCTATAGTTTGCTACCCATGGTTTAAGTACATACAATTGCTGGTGTCAGATTGTACTTTGATTTAGCATGAATTTGTTGAGTTAGTCTAACTCGGCATGTCACTAAGTGCTAATAAATCTCCTAATAACAGCAAATTACCAATTTGAACATGTTAAAGTGAAAATCTGACAATTGTTAATTAGATTTTGATTGATGAAATATTAATTCAGTACTTAAAAGATTTTAATTAGGTTAACCTTAAAGTTCTCATATCAATGGAAAATGTCTGGTTTATTTCTTTTTTTTATAAAACCGCAATATTTTGTGGTTATCACATGAGGCTGCTGTCAGTGAATTTGGGTCCCTATAGTAATCAGTCTGTCGGTCCATCTGTCTTATTTGTCAGCATTTTATTTCCTATATGGTATGATAACTTAGATTGCCATCACAGATTTTTAGATTCTTTCATAGTCCCTTGAAAATAGACATTAGACAAGTCTGTACCTCATGCAGATGGGCACAAGCTTTGAGCATAGTTTAACATTGGACTCTATGGAAAACACATTCAAATATCTTTTTCTTGAAACTACTCACTCAATGAAGATATCCCCTCGAAAAGTTATAAAGCCATAATCCAAGATGGCCATCAGAAGGGAACTAAGTTTAGCATTGGACCCTATGGAAAATAATTTCAAAGATCATCTTCTAAATAACTATCAGTCCATTGAAACCAAACTTGGTCACAAAGGTCTGTAGATGTTCCTTTCAATAAAAAGGTATCCTAAGGGAATGTACCTCATCCATGATTGCTGCTAGTTGGGAACTTGGTTAAACATTGGATCATGTTGAATATGCATTCAAAGATCAGTCTTCTTGTCCATTTAGAATCACATTTAGTCACATTTGTCATTGGACAGTCCCTTCAACTTTCATACCTTATCACCCAAGGCTGCAAGTAATGCACCATTTTAATTCACTTATAATTTTTTTTTTCACAAAGTGAAAGGAGCTATTTATGCTTTTAAATTAGAAATTATCATAAAAAAGATAAACATTTAATTTTAAAGAATACATAATTATACTAAACATATAAAGGAAGAAATGAAAAGTAAAATACTGGGAAAGTATTATTGTTCATAGGATTCCAATTTTCATGGATTTTGTGGTTCACTTAAACCACCAAATAATTCTGTATGAAATGTATTTTTCCATAGAGTTTAAATGTATAAAAACCAAGTATGCCCACGAAATAGTTAATTTATGAAAACTATGGAAATTGATGTACACAAATAAAAGTATTTGCACAGTAACAGATAAAAAATACTAGCACTCTTTGCAGAGTATTACATAACGTAAATGTCATTTTCGAAGTGAAAGATTAAATAAAGAACTTCAAAATAGAAATTACCTTTAACAAGCCAACTGTCATGAATCCTAGAACCTCCTCCTTTATTAAGATTTTTTTAGAATTAAAACTGTCATTAATTGAAATCACTCTTAATATATTTGGTCATTTGTAAATGTTTACGATAATAGATAGTACCTTTAACCAGCTGACAGTGTCCTGAAGCCGTCCAGTTTTTTTTTATCTCCATGTACTGTAGATTTAGGACTGATAAACATTTAAGGCCATTAACATTAATACTGGACCCTTATAAGATATGTTATTGTTGTCATATATTTCTGTGAAGATGAGGAGAGAGGGGCAGTATTGAATAACTTCTAGTTTGATGTATGAGTGCAAACCAATGAAGGACAGTGACTGATATTTTTGTGATGTAAATATGTATATTATGGAAGGCTATGAATGTAAAAATGACCACTTGTCATGGCCTATTTATTTTTTGAATCACTAAGTTGATTTTTTTCAGTCAAATACATTTCTTTATTTCATCTTAATAATATCTGTAACATTACCCCCCTATTAACACACACACACACACACACACACACACACACACACACAACACAGAATACCCCTTATATTTAATTACAACTATGACAGATACATGTCTCAAATATTAAAACAACTGTACAATGCAAGTCATTGTCTTGATATCTGCTGAATTTATGTCATGAATACAATATTTACAATACCACGATACATTTCATGATAGTATCGTATCACATCCAGATATCAGGATACGTATCATTTCCTGAGATTCCTCAGGATACTCAGCTCTAATATGCATGGTTGCTTCCGGTGATTTAAAATGGGAGATAATTCATCTTTGAATATTTTCTTGAAAAAAGGGGGTAACGAACCTTGTTAGCGCATGTAATCTTAAACGGTAGCTTGGATTTTGATGACATAGTTACACAGTTGTAGTATACCACATTGGGATGTGCATGAAGTTATATGGGTGCTGTTTGAAATTTTGAAGGGGAGATAATTTGACTCTGAATATTTTCTTGAAAAAAAGGGGTAGGTATATCATTGAGTCCATACTTGTATTGTGTCCACACATAATTATATTTGCACTTGCCATATTGATTCAGGGTTCAATGCACGGTGTATATTTTGTCGTTTTAACCTGGATATGGGATGTTGTCTCCTTGACATTTACCCCATTTCCTTTCTTTTTCATATTTGACTGCAATTTGGCGATAGCTCTAGTTTTTGTTTGGTTTTTAAGAATTTTAGGCATACCTGCCATCTATCCATGAGAGAAGTGAATTTGTAATTTTCAGGTTTAGCAATTACTTCCTTGCTAATCAAAAATTCATTTGGATGAATTCCATTATGATTGTAATGTGATCAAGATGCAAAAAATTGAATTGGAGCTCCCTTTTTGCTTTTTTAGTTGTTTATTATCAGATTATAGTATATTAAATCATGGAGAAATTTTACATGTCATTGGACAGTGATTTGCACATGTTTATGGTTTTTATTTCCAGAGTACAGTACTACTATATTCAACTTTTACCAGTAATCTTACATATAGTTATTCTAATTAATACATGGTTCATAATATTTTATTAAAACTTTACATATTGTTAGGTCATAATGAAATATTAATTTTTGCATGTGATCAGATCTCATTATACCAGCTGCAATGGATGATGTTAGAAATTAGTCGTAAGTCTTGAGCATTTCATATTGACTTACAATATTCATTCTTTAAACAGCTGGATTTCAATAAATCGTTAAATTGTATTAGAAACTTGAAGATGTTCATGAAGTATCATGGTTGCTGTTCAAAAGGATAGGGGAGATAATTCAATTTGAGACTTTTAGAAAAGGGGGCAGGGGGCAGGGAATACTTTTGTGGCTTTTTCAAAGTACTTCAAATTTATATTTGTTTATGTCTCAAACATGGTTTGTCAATGCTTCCCCTCCTATGGCTTGTTTTTGATGTAAATCACACTAGTAGATATGTTCTGATCTTGTTGGCAATTTTGATCTCATCATGATCTTGACAGGCTTAATACAATTTTGTGAAGACGGCATAAGGTATTAATTTGTTTTACAATATAATTGATTTCAAGGACCATAAAGACCTGTTAAGATAGTTCAAAATGAAGTAAGATCAACTTTTAAATTGTATTCAAGAAAGATCAAGACGAGTTAACATTGTCAACATAAAATGAGATCTTGTTTTGATCAATTTGATTGTGCCAAAGTTAACTAATCTTGATGGCCCTTGAATGTAGTGATCTTGTTTGATCTTGACAAATTGAAGAAATCTTGATCGTCCTTGAAAGCAATTATCTTGAAAGCAACTGAATACCTGACACTGTCTTAAAAGAATGTGTTCAGCCTGTTAAGATCCTGATAAGATCTTAATGGCCAACCAAGATCCAAACATAGGATCTTAATTGCCAACCAAGATCCAAACATATTTTAGTTTCTTGATATTTGGGTTATTGGATGTGGTTTGTTTCCATTGATTTATTCACTGTTTTACCTTTTCGGGGCCATTTAGGGCTTACTATATGGTGTGAGGTTCCTCACTGTGTTGAAGACCATATGGTGACCCCTAGATGTTTTGTTTTTGTTGTTTTAACCTGGATATGGGATGTTGTCACCTTGTCATGTGTGTGTGTGTGTCAGAACAGCATTTAATAAAAGAGAAATTTCTGAGTGCATATATAGAAATGTAGTGGGACAAACTTTCAGGCTCTCCTTGAAAATTAAGTTGTTGCTGCCTAATATTTAGTATTTTTATTATTGACATGATATTTAAATCATTTAGGTTTTTATATGGACTGATGTTTAAAGGACATCTTCCTGATGTCCTCTTTTACTACTATGCCCCAGTGACTTTATATGAACTACAGTCCTTGGTTATCTGTAGTAAATTGTGAGTGACAGATATACTATAAGTTAATTCTGACAGCTTTTGACATTGTCAAATAGAAAAACAAGATACAGTTATTATTTCAGTGGACTGTAGCCAAAAGTAGCAGGTACAATATTTACCGAGTATTGTACATGTTTTAGTACATATATATGTAGGTGAAGGTTATACATTTGGTGGTTAACCACAAAAATTCAAACACAAATTGATAATTTTTCATTGATCTGTGGTGAGAAATTATGACTAGGAATTAAGAAATTAGAAATTAAATCACAGATAAAAGAAATGAATGTTAAATGTAAAGTTTATTGATGAAAGTACTTTCACAGAGACCATAGTAAAAAAAAAATCCTATTTCTCATTCAAAATTTATGGTTGGTTGGTAATTTTCCCCCACAAACAAGAGGTACAAAATGTCTTTTGGTCAAGTAATGATGCAGATCCTGTATCTTTAGAATAATTATGATTATAGCAATCAATGGATGAATACATAAATAGTCCTACGTGACATGACATAAAATCATACTGTGAAATTTTTTTGATTTGTTGGTTTCAATTTTTCGTGGTTTTATGAAAAATCATTGTTTCGTGGAATTCTGAATTCATGGCTTGATAGAATTTTCTTTGCAAGATAAGTGAAAATAGGTTTTTTGATGAGCTTTAAATTTTATGGGGTTAGTAAACAACGAAATCCACAAAAATTGGAACTGCATGAATAATTTCACTTTCAAGGTATCAAACCATATTCTTTATCCAAAATCAAGCAAAATTTTGTAGGATTATGATGTGTACAAATTTTCCAAACAACATGGGGTTTTTGGGACAAATGAAACCTCCAACTGTCTCTAACCAAGTTTTGTCAGCTCTGTTCTGGAAAACCCAAAATTCAATAATATTATTGAATTGGTAACTCTGTCTATATTTTCAAACAAAAACTGGCTAAAATTTTAATTAAATATTTTCAAATATTTCTTTATAATTTTGTAAGCTGTATAGTGTAAACAACATGAAAAAGAAAGGAAATTAGGTAAATGTCAAGGAGACAACATCCATCTTCAGGTTAAAACGACCCAAACAAAGCAGGAGGTCACCATACGGTCTTCAACACAGTGAGGAACCTTACACCATATAGCAAGCCCTAAATGGCCCCCAAAAGGGTAAAAAAGAGAATAAATCAATGGAAACAAACCACATCAAATAACCTGAATATCAAGAAACTAAAATTTAATAAGAAGGCAAAGACAAGCCAATGAACATGATTAAAACCTGTAGCCAAATAAGAAAGTTCACTACGATTACGGTACCAAATTCAGTAACTCATATATAAGGGTTTACATAGGGATATCTCATGGGTCTTTCAGTGAAAGCCTTGTGATTTTTTATTCCAAACAAAATAGATTTTGATATCCGTTAGGCAAAATTTAAAAAAAATATTTATCGCCTTTTGAAAGTATTCAGAGAATTTTAAGTTTTTGCAGAAAATGCAAGAAGTTAAATCATTGCAAAGTTACTGATTTCCATAACCCTGAAGTTACCAAAGTTTGTAACAGTTACCAATTTCAGTAACATTATTGAGTTCTGAGTTTTCCAGAGCAGAAGACTGAGAAGAGTCTAGTAACAGAGAGAATATGATTGTAAGATTCAAGAAGCTGCCATCAAGAATTTGTTGAACAAGGAAAGCATATACTGCCATCCAAATAAGAGGGGATTTATTAAGACCATTTTGGGGATACTTTGACTTACTTGCTAACTCAGTTTGAAAAGAAGTGGATATATAGTTTCCACAATGTGACCTAGTTAATTATGAAATTTCTCATATCCAGTTAAATACATTTTTCAAATGTTTGAAAGTGAGGCTTGCTGAGCTTTTAGACATTTGAAAATTTTTTTTAACGAGATGTGAGAAATTTCATAATCAACGCGTTTAAGTTGTGGAAACTGTTGCTCTAATGACTGTACGAAAAGTACCGAGGATTGTTTTCCGAAAAAATTCGGCGGGAAATTTCACGGAACTTGTTCTCCTCTCTAGAGAGGAGAACAAATGTTTCCACATCGTCCAGGAAATGTGAAAACTGGATAGAAATTAGAGAAATATATATATAAAACAGACAGGTTTTTGTCATGATTTATCACATCTTGAATTTGTCCTTTCCCTTTGTGGAAGCATGACCTCCGTGTTGAGTTTGACCAATTAAAGTATTAAAATAACCAATTGAAGGTACTTGTTTGTGACTTATATAACAATTTTTATCTTAAGTGTTCAAAATTGGGCTGCCAAAGGCAAGACAAATTTTGTCATTCATTACCCCTGTTGTCCTTCAATGAAATGTGTATGATAATTTCCTTGAAGCTACTTTACATCCTTTAATTGATATCACTTTACACTAAATATATCAATATTTACTTAACTTTCAAAACAAGACTATAAACTATTTAGATTTCAAGGGCGAGAACAAGGTGAAAAAGCCTCAAGAGGCCTTCACAAGTATAATTGTTCTAGATATGTTATAGTTTTGTTAGTATTACATGTACCAGCGCAACAGAAGTGATGAGTTTGATGCTGTTAATTTTTTTTTAGAAATTGATGAAATTTGTGTGTTCATATAAAAAAGTTATTCGTTACAATTGTCATTTAAAAATCCCGCACTTGAATTTTTTGATGTCATCAAGGGGAAGTATTTCGGGAATTGGAGCCAAACTTGGATATAGTAGTCATTAGATGACTCCTTTGAAAAATATTTTGGCAAGTCCGCATCACATCCTAAATAGCTTACAGTGGGGAGCAAAGTTTAACATTAGACCCTATGGGAAAGCATTTAAAGATTTTCTCCTTTGAAACAAAAAAAAAAAAGCCAATTGGATCTAAACTTCGTCACAATAATTCATGGGTGATCCCCTGTAAAAAATTGTCCATCAATTCTGCACCTTATTCTAGATGGCCAACAGTGGGAAATTAGTTTAACATTTAACCTTATTGGAAAACACACTCAAAGAGTGCAGAGTTTCTACCAGGTCATCTCAATACAGAGGCTGACTGGGAATCCAGAAACATTTTAGAGTCAAGTGATTGGATGTTAGACAAAAATACTTTCAAATGGTCATAGCCAAGTTAGGTCCATGCAAAGTAAATTTTTTATGCAAATCCACTAAATCATCAAATTCACAACTTTGTAAGTTGGCGGCCAGATCCAGACGCTTTGGCTATGGATGCCTTTCTACTTTCATTGCTAGATTTAAAGGCTTACGCCTTTCCACAGTTTTGTCTTATAGGAAAATGTCTTTCAAAAATTGTCAAAGAGAAAGCTAGGGTTCTTTTAATAGCTCCAATATGGCAAGCTCAACCGTGGTATCCAATACTTCTGTCTCTACTGATAAGAGATCCCATCAGAATGCCATGTTTCAAGAATCTGTTGACGTCCCTTCAGGGCCAGATTCATCCTCTAACCCAAGAGGGTGACCTTTGATTGCTTAGAATTTTGGATATTATAGGTTTGAAAGATAATACATTGCAGATAGAAATTATAGAAATATTTGGGTCCTGGACAATTACTTTTAAAAGTCCGCATTAATTTAGTCACATAATATATGAAGTTGCAACTCCGCCTGTGCACCCTGGTGCCATTTAGATTTTTGTTTACTAAACACTTGCAGATATTGACCAATATTTAAATATACAGGTCTACCACTGTGATATACAGATCAAGTTGGAGTTTTGTTGCCGAGTCTTGAAGGAATTATTTCTCCTGCAATTTTTGTGTTGGGTCTTTGATCAGTTAGTATGTACTTGTTTTTTATGTGCATATACATAAAAAATATGCACTTTTAATTTTGACCCAAACTGACCCCAAATTTTGGCAAATTGGAAAAAAATAAAATTTAAAATTGCAAAATTTTTATTTTTTATTCCCTCCGACCCTCTATTTTTGTGCAGAAAAAATAAATTTATGCATAACTGATTTTAAAAAAAAACTTACTTTGTGCTTTAATCAATTTCTATTAGTACTTTAATTCTAATTCAATTATTTCCAACACTATTTAAAAAATTTATAACTTAAGAGATCATCTTCAAAAACACTCAGTCATCACAACCTTGATTAGCTCTGATTTATGAAAAAAAAAAATGAAATAATCATTTGAGATTTTAATTTGATTTTTGTTTCCGTCCTTCTACCAATGATCATTGTCTGAAATTTTCTTAAAACTAAAAATGTAAAAACTGTGGCCTAGTGAACTTGATATTTTGCCTGTGTAGAACTTTGAATGTTAGTTTTTTTATATGTATAATTCAAAATGACCCCAAATTAGGGTCAATAAAGATAATGATGTATTATTATCAATATAAAATCTTTATAATGTTGTATATTTAATGTCACAGTAGTGCAAGGACATGAACAGTAGATTCACTTTTCAAGTTTTATCCATAGTTTGTCTATATCAGATTGGTTTTTATTAGTGTCAACCAAATTCAAGTCCAAATCAAAATAACATCAGATATAAACCAAAATTCAGTAGTTATAGCCCCCGCAAACAAAGTTTGGGGGTGTATAGGAATCACTGTGTCTGTCCGTCCATGTGTACCTTGTAAGCCCATGTTCTCCTAGACGGCTGCTTGGATTTTGATGAAATGTTACACAGTTGTAGTACACCATCTGAAAATGTGCATGAAGTAATATGGTTGCTCTCCGAAATTTTGAAAGGGAGATGATTTGTCTTTGAATATTTTCTGGAAAAAAGGGGAGGTACATATAGATCATTGCGTCCGTACTTGTATTGTGTCCACATTTGTACCTTGTCCGCATATATATTGTGTCCTTACACACATAAATTTACTCTTGCCATTTTGATTCAGGGTTCAATTAGCGGGTGTATAAATGGCTGCTTTTAGGCAACAGCTCTAGTTAATTAGGCTTTTTTATCTATTTTTCTTATTGCATGGTGTGTTCTGCAGATCTTTTTAGTACCATACTATGCTTTATCTGTACCTTGTCTGATCTTGTCTGGTCTATGGCCACCTTTCATTAAGTTTTACCTGAGGGACACAAATCATATAACCTTTACCTCTGTTTCACACCAGGTTTTAAATGATCTGCCATTAGATTTATTACTCAATCACTGCCAGTGGTAGTGCACTGAGTTGGTCTTGAGTAGCCATGTTACTTTTGACCTTGACGTTAATTTCAAGGTTGAGTTTTTCAGATTAGATCAATTTATCAGTAACTGTAAGTGGTAAGTGGTAGGGTTTGTTGGTTGTTTTTGAGTAGTACATGACTGTCTGTCATATGACTTTTGACCTTGACCTCAAAATCAAGGTCTAGTAAACATGGTTGAGTTTTTCTTGTAAGATCAGTTTCTCATCAAGTGTTAGAGGTAGGCCAATGATATTTGGGATGTAGGTTGCTCTAGAGTAGTATATGACTGTCTGTCATGACTTCTAACCTTGACCTCAATTTCATGGTTTAGTGAATGTGGTTAAGTTTTTATGTTGATTAGTATCTTCAATAACAGTAATTGTTAGGGCAATAATATTTGGTATGTAGGTTAGTCCTACGCAGTAAATGACAGTGCTATTTTGCTTTTGTCCTTGACCTCTATTTCAAGGGCAAATGAGCATGTTAAGTTGTTTTGATAAAATTTCTCAGTAGGTATTAATGGTAGGTCAACGATGTTTATGATTTGGTCTATAGTAGATCATGACATTCTGCTATATGACCTTTATTTTACAGTCTAATGAGCATGTTAGATTCTTTGTATGTGTGACTTCTGTGTCACAGTCAAATGAGTACATGTATGTTTTGTTTCAGTATTTTTTTGTGGTAGATCAATGACGTATGGTTATGTGGGGTGGTCTTTGGTAGTACATGACAGTCTGTGATACAGTTTTTGTCAGTGACCCCAATTTCAAAGTCTAGAGAGCATTTTAATGTTGTACGATTAGATTTTTCACATCAATTAAGTGGCCAAACGGGGACCAGTGAGACAAATTTTAGGGTCCACACTGGTTAATCGATTATAATTCGGTGGAGGGGGAAGGGGTTGGGTGGGGCGTCCATGCCATATGGACACATTTACTTTTATTAGCTCACCTGACCCAAAGGGTCAGTGTGAGCTATTGCCATCACTTGGCGTCCGTCGTACGCTGTTAACTTTTCACATTTTCATCAACTCCTCTGAAACCACTGAAGCAAATTCAACCAAACTTTACAGGAATGATGTATGGAAGGTCCTTTACAAAGATTGCTCATTTTTTTCCGATCCGATAAAAAACATGGCCGCCAGGGCGGAACTTAGGTTTAACAAAGGACCCTATGGGAAAAATCACATTTTCATCAACTCCTCTGAAACTGCTGAAGCAAATTCAACTAAACTTTACAGGATTGATGCACTTAAGGTCTTTTACAAAGATTGCTCATTTTATTCCGATTCGACAAAAAACATGGCCGCCAGCACGGAACTTAGTTTAACAATGGCCTTATGAGAAATTCACATTTTCTTCATCTCCTTTGAAACCGCTGAAACAAATTCAACCAAACTTTACAGGAATGATGTATGGAAGGTCCTTTACAAGGATTGCTCATTTCGTTCCGATCCGATAAAAAACATGGCCGCCAGCCTGGAACTAAGGTTTAACATAGGACCCTATGGGAAAAATCACATATTCATCAACTCCTCTGATACTGTTGAAGCAAATTCAACCAAACTTTAAAGGAATGATGAGCTAAAGGTCCTTAACAAAGATTGCTTATTTTATTTGGATTCGTCAAAAAACAAGGCTGCCAGCACGGAACATAGTTTAACATTGGCCCTATGGGAAATTCACATTTTCATTTTCTCCTCTGAAACCACTGAAGCAAATTCAACCAAACTTTACAGGAATGATGTATGGAAGGTCATTTACAAAGTTTGCTCATTTTGTTCTGATCCGATAAAAGACATGGCCGCCAGCGCGTAACTTAGGATTAACAAAGGACCCTATGGGAAAAACCACATTTTCATCAACTCCTCTGAAACTGCTGAAGCAAATTCAACCAAATTAACTTTACAGGATTGATGCACTTAAGGTCCTTTACAAAGATTGCTTATTTTATTCTGATTCGACAAAAAACATGGCCGCCAGCACGGAATTTAGTTTAACATTGGCCCTATGGAAAATTCACATTTTCATCTTCTTCTCTGAAATCACTGAAGCAAATTCAACCTAACTTTACAGGAATGATGTATGGAAAGTCCTTTACCAAGATAGCTGATTTCGTTCCGATCCGATAAAAAAACATGGCTGTCAGCGCATAACTTGGATTTAACATAGGACCCTATGGGAAAAATCACATTTTCATCTACTCCTCTGTAACTGCTCAAGCAAATTCAACCAAACTTTACAGGAATGATGTTCTAAAGGTCCTTTGCAAAGATTGCTCATTTTATTCCAATTCAAAAAAAAACATGGCCGCCAGCACAGAACATAGTTAAACATTGGCCCTATGGGAAATTCACATTTTCATCTTCTCCTCTGAAACCACTGAAGCAAATTTAACCAACTTTTACAGGAATGATGTATGGAAGGTCCTTTACAAAGATTGCTCATTTTGTTCAGATCCGATAAAAAACATGGCCACCAGCGCGGAACTTAGTTTAACATTGGCCTTATGAGAAATTCACATTTTCTTCATCTCCTTTGAAACCGCTGAAGCAAATTCAACCAAACTTTACAGGAATGATGTATGGAAGGTCCTTTACAAGGATTGCTCATTTCGTTCCGATCCGATAAAAAACATGGCTGCCAGCCTGGAACTTAGGTTTAACAAAGGATCCTATGGGAAAAATCACATATTCATCAACTCCTCTGATACTGTTGAAGCAAATTCAACCAAACTTTACAGGAATGATGAACTAAAGGTCCTTAACAAAGTTTGCTTATTTTATTTGGATTCGTCAAAAAACATGGCCAGCACGGAATTTAGTTTAACATTGGCCCTATGGAAAATTCACATTTTCATCTTCTTCTCTGAAATCACTGAAGCAAATTCAACCTAACTTTACAGGAATGATGTATGGAAAGTCCTTTACCAAGATTGCTGATTTCGTTCCGATCCGATAAAAAACATGGCTGTCGGCGCATAACTTGGGTTTAACATAGGACCCTATGGGAAAAATCACATTTTCATCTACTCCTCTGTAACTGCTCAAGCAAATTCAACCAAACTTTACAGGAATGATGTTCTAAAGGTCCTTTGCAAAGATTGCTCATTTTATTCCAGTTCAACAAAAAACATGGCCGCAAGCACAAAACATAGTTTAACATTGGCCCTATGGGAAATTCACATTTTCATCTTCTCCTCTGAAACCACTGAAGCAAATTTAACCAACTTTTACAGGAATGATGTATGGAAGGTCCTTTACAAAGATTGCTCATTTTGTTCAGATCCGATAAAAAACATGGCCACCAGCGCGGAACTTAGTTTAACATTGGCCTTATGAGAAATTCACATTTTCTTCATCTCCTTTGAAACCGCTGAAGCAAATTCAACCAAACTTTACAGGAATGATGTATGGAAGGTCCTTTACAAGGATTGCTCATTTCGTTCCGATCCGATAAAAAACATGGCTGCCAGCCTGGAACTTAGGTTTAACAAAGGACCCTATGGGAAAAATCACATATTCATCAAGTCCTCTGATACTGTTGAAGCAAATTCAACCAAACTTTACAGGAATGATGAACTAAAGGTCCTTAACAAAGTTTGCTTATTTTATTTGGATTCGTCAAAAAACATGGCCAGCACGGAATTTAGTTTAACATTGGCCTTATGGAAAATTCACATTTTCATCTTCTTCTCTGAAATCACTGAAGCAAATTCAACCTAACTTCACAGGAATGATGTATGGAAAGTCCTTTACCAAGATTGCTCATTTTGTTCCGATCTGATAAAAAAACATGGCTGTCGGCGCATAACTTGGGTTTAACATAGGACCCTATGTGAAAAATCACATTTTCATCTACTCCTCTGTAACTGCTCAAGCAAATTCAACCAAACTTTACAGGAATAACTAAATACCGAAGTTCATGTGAATTTACTTTCTGCATATGCGCATTTCGACAAATTATGTCTCATCAGTGCAGATAAAATCTAAACGTTTGGAAGACCATAAACTCAAAAATGATTAAAAACTGATAGAGAACAAATAACCAAAACTGATAGAGAACAAATAACCAAAGTGATCTAAATGTAAAGCCAAAGTCTGTTAAGGACAGAGTTTTGCATGAGGGAGATACTCCTTAGTTTTCAATAAAATTTACAAAATTTTAGATATTGTAAGGTTTCAAAAATAATCGGCTTTCGGGTCAGCACCGAAGTACTGACTACTGGGCTGGTGAATACCCTCGGGGACTAACAGTCCACCAGCAGAGGCATCGACCCAGTGGTAAGAATGATGTTCTAAAAGTCCTTTGCAAAGATTGCTCATTTTATTCCAATTCGACAAAAAACATGGCCGCCAGCACGAAACATAGTTTAACATTGGCCCTATGGGAAATTCACATTTTCATCTTCTCCTCTGAAGCAAATTTAACCAAACTTTACAGGAATGATGTTTGGAAGGCCCTCC
Organism: Modiolus philippinarum; assembly: GCA_002080025.1. NCBI lineage: Eukaryota > Metazoa > Mollusca > Bivalvia > Mytilida > Modiolidae > Modiolus > Modiolus philippinarum. Next base: position 27,752 of record MJUU01031122.1, read on the forward strand.
ACAAAGATTGCTCATTTTGTAATGATCCAATAAAAAAAAACATGGCTGTCAGCGCTGATCTGAGTTTTAACATTGGACCTTAGGGAAAAACATCATTTTCAACATCTGCTCTGAAACTATTGAAGCAAATTCAGGCAAACTTTACAGAAATGATGTATGGAAGGTCCTTTACAATGATTTCTCATTGTGTTGGGATCTGGCAAAGAAGATAGCACCCAGCAGTTTAGAATGGTACCCATATATTTAAACATTTTTTTCATTACATGTGCTTAAATTATTGAAGCAAATTCAGTCAAAGGATCCTATGGGATAAACATCACTTGCATCACCTGCTGTAAGCATTTTGTCAGGTGAGCGATTCAGGCTCAGTATCTGAGCCTCTAGTTTGTAATAATTATCAAAGTAATCCTTCTAATAAGACTATGTTTGTCTGTGTCAGTGTGGTGTTAAGTAATTATTTTCTCATTAGATAACATTTCTGGCAAAAGTCATTATCTAGGTTTATTATTGGTAATATGTGACCACTGTTTATGGAGTTGCTTGTATTTGAAATGAACAGAGATAAAGATGGACATATATATTGGTTCAAGGCCAATCTTAAATGCTCCATGTACTAAAATTGATTTTTAGGGGGTTATGTCTACAAGGGTGGATAGTGGAACACAGAATGCCCGTCTATGCAGGATAGTCAGGGGTCATTTGAAAATCCTGACTGCAAAGCACTGTAAACACTCTGTTTGGAGAAATGCCACAATCCATGCAGTATATATAGATTTTCCTTCAGGAAGGGATGATCTAGAAATATTTCTTCACTTGAGATAGTAAAATTTCGGGCCTAAACAAGCATATTAAAATCGAAATTATACTTTCAAGATTGTAGAAATATTTTTATATCACAATGTAGCTGAATGAGAACATTTTTCTTCCATGAAATTTGTGTCATCTTAAAAAAATATATAATCATTGTAAATGTCTTGTGCAGATTCAATGCCTGTTCTGGTTAAAAGTCACTTACACATTTAACCAACAACTGAGAATGAGACAAAAAGTTTTCAATTGGTCAGTAAGATTGATTCTGACATTTTAGGTAAGAACCTCCTTGTTTATACAATAACGAATTGGATGAAAGGGATACTTGATAGACAGTAAAAAGAAATAAGGGGGAAATGTCTATAATACAATACAAGGAAGGTTCAGTGGGCTGAAACTTATACAATTTTTAGAAAAGAAAATTGAAGCATAGGAAAAATATATAACGAGAGACACACCCTAAACAAATTATAGGCAATTCCAAAGCACTGGTATGAAATTAGTTGGTCCATATTTTGATTCTTTTCAAAAATGGAATATAGTCGGAAAGATATTGGACTGGACCCATTGTTTAAAACAATTTATTAATCTCAAACATTTTAATGTTCAATAGCACATATTTTATAATTTTCATAGCAGCCATTGTGTGATTTAGCAACCCTAGTACATTGAAGTTCACTGAATCCAAAATCACTGTCATGAATTAGACTAGTTTCCAGCTTAATATGAAGAGTCACTCATTTATTTATTGCATAAAAATTTTTAGGTGAGTTTTATAAATCTGATGTCAAGAGTTGTTGTAACAATTATGTAAGAACACCTTCAAATATCTGAAAGAATGGTGAAATGTGTGGTAGCTAAAACATTTGTTAATCCGATGTCGAGTTTGAGTTAATTCCCTTACACTACTGTATAATTTTATTGTAATGAGGTTTGAGTTAGCTCCCTTACACTACTGCATAATTTCATTGTAATGAGCTGTTTTTCTATGCCACACACAAGTTTGTATCTCGATAAAGATGCCACGGAGCATTTTGCTCCGTGTGTATTGTATCTTGTTTTTTTCCTTTGGTGTTATGATAAATATTACATGGAGCTCATGTTTGCTCCATGTGAATTTTATTATAACATCTAAGGAAAAAAACATGATACAATACATGCGGAGCAAAATGCTATGTGGCATCTTTATCGGGATACCAAGTGTGTGCCAGCCAAATGCAGATAGTCCCCAACTATTATAGAATATTTCCAAGTAAGTACAAAAAAAAATCCCAAATTGAGAAAGTATATAAAATTCTTTAATTCATGCTTTTCCAAAGTACACAAATTTAAATTCAAAGATCTTTTTCTCTGAAACTATTTGGCTAGTTGGAACCAAACTTGGTCACACTCACAGTTGTCCCTAGTTGGTCTGCTATACCAAAGATGAGCTTTTCGTTGCTGTCACTTGGATTCTGTGGTCTCTCCTTCTTTCATTTTAACTTTTTCTTATAAAGATCTTCAAAACCGTCCAGAGCACCTGATGTCACTCCCGGTTCTCATGGAAGTTCACACTATAGTGCCTTAGTTCTTAATGTCTTCTTTTTATTTCATGCATTGTGGCTGTATCATGTCTTTGTTTTTCTCTATTGCCGTTTTTGCCATGTCTTTGGACTTTGATTTTTGTGATCATCACTTCCCTTGTTCCTTCTGTATTCTACTGCCATTGCTTCTGCCCTGAAGCTGCTCACCGAATTGAACCAGACTTGATCACAATAGTACTTAGGTGGTCCCCTTTCAAAAATGTGTTCGGCAAGTCCTCATTAAATTCAAAATGGCCGCCATTGCAGAACTTAGTTTTACATTGGACCCTTTGGGGAAACATTCAAAATGTTCTTCTCCCCTGATAGTACTTGGCCAAATGAACTACACTTGGTCACAGTAGTCCTGAAGTTGGTACCATGTGAACAATTTGTGTTGCAAGTCGACATCCCATCCATGAGGGCCTCCAGTGGGAACACAGTTTAACATTAGATCCTGTGGGAGAAGCATTAAAAGATTTCCCCTGAAGCCACAAAGCCAAATGGAAACAAGCCTGGTCACAATCGTACTTTGGTGGTCATCTTTAAAAATTTGTTTGCAAAGTCTGCATCTCATCCAAGATGGCCACCAGCAAGAACTAAGTTTAGCATATGACCCTGTTTAGAAACATTTTGAAAGATCTCTGAAAGTACTTGGAACCATACTTAGTCAGAATGATCCTTAATTTGTCCCCTTTGAAAAATCTGTGTGGGAAGTTCATATCACATCCAATATGGCCTCCAGCAGGAGCATAGTTTGACTTTGTCCCTATGAGACAGCATTGAAAGAGCCTTTGAAGCCCCTTAGCCAATTACAACCAAACATGGACACAATGGTAATTAGATGGTCCCCTTTTAAAAAAAATTTACTGCTAGTCTGCGCCTCATCCAAGATTGCCTACAGCATGAAATTTAGATTGTCATTGGACCCTATTGGAAAACATAAAGGATCACCTCTGAAAGTACTTGGCCAATTGAAACCACTTAGTTACAATGGTCTCTAGTTGATCCCTTTTGAAATAGTGTCAGACAATTCTTCTTGGCAAAGCAAGGAATCGCTTTTTGACAATAGACCCTATGGGTTAGCATTCCTGGTGGAATTCCATATTGTGTCAAAGATGTTTGCCATAGGGGAACATAGATTAACATTAGACACTATTGGTAAGCATTCAAAGATCTCCACTAAAGCCTGAATGCCAATAAACATCTTCTCCTCAGAGAGTACTTGTCCAATTGGAACTGAACTTAGACACAGTGGACCTTAGATTGCTTGATATTCCTTTCAAAAAAAAAGGTGACAGTATTTTTGAACCCCATCCAAAATAGCTGCCAACAGGGAATATAGTCTTAACTTTGGATCTTATAACATCAATTTCTATTACAATGAAACCTGTTTAAACTGAACCCCTATGGGACTGAAGATTTTGTTTGGTTTACACAGGTTCAAAATGTAATGTTTGGTATAGACAGGGTTTCAGTTTAGTCAGGGTTCCGTTTAGACAGTTTTTCACTGTAACAGTCCTCATACATTGGGATTACTTTGACTGTATATTTCGGCCATGGCCAAGGTGAGCAATACGTATGTCAATTTTGAGTTGTTGACCTAGAATTAGGTACATAATTAAAACACTTTGTGGAGTTATGGTCCTTGAACTTGTATATTTTGTTTGGTTTACACAGGTTCAAAATGTAATGTTTGGTATAGACAGGGTTTCAGTTTAGTCAGGGTTCCGTTTAGACAGTTTTTCACTGTAACAGTCCTCATACATTGGGATTACTTTGACTGTATATTTCGGCCATGGCCAAGGTGAGCAATACGTATGTCAATTTTGAGTTGTTGACCTAGAATTAGGTACATAATTAAAACATTTTGTGGAGTTATGGTCCTTGAACTTGTATATTTTGTGCAATTTTCATTCGTCCTATTTTTTTATATGACTGCAAAAATTTATGGTCCTATAATTGTATGGCATCTGCATAGGCATCAGAGTCTGTCAACAGCATAACTTTGGTTCTAGTGGACTGATCATTATCAATTTTAGTA
>MJUU01031122.1:33942-47812 GCA_002080025.1 Modiolus philippinarum
GTACATGGCCTCGCCCATTTCAGAAAATTGAGCCAAAAATGGGTTAAGTCCGATGTTTTTACAAATTTCTGTTGAATCTTTATTTTGTATCATATGTGCCCTTAGAATAATGTTAAAACTTGGTCTGTATCTGTATCTAATATTTGAGATACAAATAAGAAAAACTGACAAAAACATGGAACATAAATTTACTTTGGACTTATAGGAAAATCATATTCAAGCAGATTCAACCAAACTTTACATGTTATATACATGTAGAAGTCCTTGACTATAATTACTAATTCTGTATGAATCCAATGCAAAACATGGCCCCTGCTGCAGAACATAGTTAAAATTTTACGCCATGGGAATATCATGATTTTCGAATAACAATGGCGAATTAGTTTCTTCTTTATGTCCGGATTTTAGAATCGCCTAGTAGCAGCTGATTACAATGAACATGATTTCTGTCTTAAAAGGTTTTTTTAGTTCGCCTCAACGAAGTTGAGGAGGACTATTGGAGTACCCCCTCACCCGCATCCACGTCCGCATTTAGGTATATATCTTGGTAACTATGAAGGGTAGGGTCATCAAAGTTTGTGTACAGATGCATCTTGGGCTAACTCACAGCCTCCAAGAAAATAAGGTCTCTTTGACCTATATTTTCCGCTTGACTGGCTTGCATTTAATTTTAGGTCCGAGTTGATATCTCAGTAACTGTACATGGTAGGATCATCTGACTTTGCATGTGCATACATCTTTGGGGGTAGGTCAGCATCCAGGCAAAATTAGGTCACTTTGACCTATATTTTCTGCATGATTGACTTACATTCAAGTTTACGTCCGAGTTCACATCTAAGTAACTGTTCATGGTAGGATCATCTAATCTTTGGCGGTAGGTCAGCATCCAGGGAAAATTAGGTCACTTTGACCTATATTTTCCGCATGATCGACTTACATTCAAGTTTAAGTCCGAGTTCAGATCTTAGTAACTGTACATAGTACGAACATCTTACCTTGCATGTGCATTCATCTTTGGGGGTAGGTCAGCATCCAGGGAAAATTAGGTCACTTTGACCTATATTTTCCGCATGATCGACTTACATTCAAGTTTATGTCCGAGTTCAGATCTTGGTAACTCTACATGGTACGATCATCTAACCTTGCATGTGCATGCATCTTTGGCGGTAGGTCAGCATCCAGGCAAAATTAGGTCACTTTGATCTATATTTTCCGCATGATCGACTTACATTCAAGTTTACATGCGAGTTCAGATCTAAGTAACTGTGCATGGTGCAATCATCTAACCTTGCATGTGCATGCATCTTTGGCGGTAGGACAGCATCCAGGCAAAATTAGGTCCCTTTGACCTATACTTTCTGTATGATTGACTTACATTCAAGTTTATGTCCAAATTCAGGTCTGGGTTACTGGATATGGTAAGATCATCTAGCCTTTGTATACATGCATTAGGGATGGTAAATGAGCACATTGACCAAATTGGGTTTCTGTGTCCATGTGCCATAACGAGGCGAACTTTGTAATCGTTGATTACCTATGTTGTTATATTTTAGTTCTTTGACCAGTTTTACATGGAGTGACATTCCCCAATATTTTAAAAACAGGGTCTCTCACTTTGTATTAATCAACTCCCTGGTAGAAAAAATTCCTTTGAGACCAACAAGTTTCCCAGGCGTGGCAGTGGAACTTTAATTTTTTAAAAGATTTTTTTCTCAACATATACTTTTAACCCAATCATTTAAACATTATTATTAAAACATTTGAAGAAGGATACTTGGAACTGCCATTTCAATCTTTTAGAAATTTGATTATCCCTAAACAAGATCAAGAATCAAGATCAAGATTTGGGTTGTAATTTTTCAGCACTATTGATTTAAAAATTTATTCTCTTGGGATTTCAGGATTTGAAAATTATTTCTTATTTCGGTATCAAATCCCCTCCAATGCACCCTGAAATAAGCTACTCTGTTAAGACATGCTGTTGTCTAGCGTTGCTCTAATTTATTACAAATCATTTATCACTATTTGAAGGGTAATGCTCAGCACATTACCATTTTAGGACAAGGTATACATGTCATTTATGACTGGACTTTTGCTGTGAATCACCGTGATCAACATGCATGTTGAGAGTCTCATAAACAGCTCAAAAAATGATAGAAATTGTCATATCTGACTGATATGTCTTTCTATTTTGTTTAATTATTTAATTATTTTTGGTCTTTGTGGACTAATTTTTATTCTATACATATCCCAGACTGATTGTTTACGGATTGTAAATTATATTTCCTGTACTAGATAAAAACCAAACCAAACCAAAATTGCTATTTAGTACCGTTTCAAAAATTTTTATTAGATTTTTGTGGCTTGAATCTTTATTTTTGATGTAGCATATGTCTACGATGAATATAAAATCATATTTGAACAAAATTTTAGATTTCATGACATATTTCAGTTGTCTGAAGGTTGAAAAAGATTTGAATTTGCCACCTTTCATTGATCATTGAACATAAAAAAATCAATTTGACCAACCCTAAAAAAGGATCAAGAAATTGGGAAAAGAATGATTTATTTGATTTTAAAAATGTTAAAAAAAAGAAATAATTTTTGGGCTTGACCATTTTTTGCTAACCTGGCTATGCCATGGTAAGCTTTTGCTGTCACTTGGTGTCTGTGGTCCAAGTTGTCCATCCAGCATCAGTTGTAAACTTTTCAATCAAAGATCTTCTTCTATAAAACCATGGTGCCAATCGGAATCAAACTTGGTCATAATAGTCCTTGCAAGGTCCCCTTTAAAATTTGTATCCAACGGGTCTGCACTCCATCAAAGATGGCCATCAGCTGGAACCATAGTTTTGACAATTGACTCTATGGGAAAACACATTCAAAGATTTTTTGTCAAAAACTACTGGTTGCATTGGAACCAATCTTAGTTTAAATGTTTGGTACATGGTCTTTCCAAAAAGGTATCCTGCATGTCCATGACTGACACATTTTGTAACTTATTTAATTCAGATACCTATAATGTTTACCATAAACTCGCAAAATTTTGTAAAATTGTACTTTCAATAGTCAGTTAATTGAACTATTTCAATCTATTGATTGTCTTCCTTTCATATCACATAACTCAGTTGTATATATGTTGCATAAAAATGTTCTTTAATGCATTACTTTATCTTTTTAGACATATATTGTGCAAACTATTTTGTTTATATTCACATTCCCCCTGTTTGGGACTTGAGAATAAAAAACTTGAAACTTTGAACTTCTAAACAACGGCAGTAGAATACCAAAGGAACAAAGCACAAGATAACATAAATCAAAGTCCAGAGACAAGGCAAAAGCAAGAACATCAGAAGACAGAAAACCAAAGACACCACATGCCCACTAAACAGCTGAATGGAATTTACGTAAACAAGGCACCAATGGGACTTGTGAGGTGGTGACCAAGTGTTTTTACTTTGGTGCTAATCTGTCGTCCAATATGGCTGCTAGCAGTGAACTTGATTTTAAAATTAGGCCCAAATTGAGAAATTCATACAATAATCTTATAGAAAACTGCTGAATATATGTAAACCAAACATAGGATAAATGATACTTATGAGGTATTGACCTGAATTGTATTGGTGCCGATTCCTCATCCAACATGGCCGCCAGAGTTGAACTGAGTACTCATAATTGGGAAATACATACAAAGTTTTTCTTCTAGGGAACAGGTGAATGGATTTAAACGAAACATGGCATGAATGGTACTTGTGAGGTGCTAACCAAATGGCAAATGTTCTTACTTTTGTGCTGATCTGTTATCCAACATGGCTTCCAGCAGGGAACTTAGGCCATATTAAAAAAAAAATTTGTTTCCCCTTACCGACCTTACCTAATAATGTTGAGTAGGTAGGTAGGAAGAAATTTTTTTTTTAATTTTTACTAAAAAGAGGTTAGAAATAACTGTTTTTTTTCAAATTTGAGTAAAAAATATTTTTTATCTGAAAAGTCAATAAAATTATTTGAGTAGGGCCACTTTTAGTTCGCCTCAACAAAGTTGAGGGGGACTGTTGGAGTATCCCGGCATCCTGGTCCACATCCGCATTTGGGTATATATCTTGGTAACTATGCAGGGTAGGGTCATCAAACTTTGCATGCAGGTGCATCTTAGGCAATTTCACAGCCTCAAAGAAAATTAGGTCTCTCTGACCTATATTTTCCGCTTGAGTGGCTTTCATTTAAATTTACATCCAAGTTCATATCTCAGTAATTATACATAGTATGATCATCTAACTGTGCATGTGCATGCATCTTTGATGGTAGGTCAGCACCCAGGCAAAATTAGGTCACTTTGACCTACATTTTCCGCTTGAGTGACTTACATTCAAATTTATGTCTGAGTTCAGATCTCGGTCACTGTACATGGTACAATCATCTAATCTTGCACATGCATGCATCTCTGATTGTAGGTCAGCATTCAGGCAAAATTAGGTCACTATGACTTACATTTTCTGCTTGGCTGACATACATTCAAGTTTAGGGGCGAGTTCAGATTTCGGTCACTGTACATAGTAGGATCATGCATGCATCTCTGATGGTAAGTCAGCATCCAGGTAAAATTAGGTCACTTTGACCTACATTTTCTGCTTGACTGACTTACATTTGAGTTTACATCCGAGTTGATATCTCACACACTGTACATGGTGTGATCATCTAACCTGGCACATGCATGCATCTCTGATGGTAGGTCAGCATCTAGGCAAAATTAGGTCACTTTGACTTACATTTTCTGCTTGACTGACATACATTCAAGTTTAGGGATGAGTTCAGATCTCGGTCACTGTACATGGTTGGATCATCTAACCTTGCACATGCATGCATCTCTGATGTTAAGTGAGCATCCAGGTAAAATTAGGTCACTTTGACCTACATTTTCTGCTTGACGGACTTACATTCGAGTTTACTTCCGAGTTGATATCTCAATCACTGTACATAGTATGATCATCTAACCTTGCACATGCATGCATCTCTGATGGTAGGTCAGCATCCAGGCAAAATTAGGTCACTTTGACCTACATTTTCCGCTCTAGTGACTTACATTCAAGTTCATGTCAGGGATCAGATCTCGGTTACTGTACATGGTAGGATCATCTTGCATGGCATGTGCATGCATCTGTGATGGTGGCTCAGCATTCAGACAAAATTAGGTCACTTAAACCTACATTTTGCGCATGAATGACTTGATTAATGTATACATTCAAGTTCATAACTCAGTAACTGTACATTGTTGGTTCAGGTAACCTTGCATATGCATGCAATTTTGATAGTATGTCGGCATCCAGGCAAAATTTGGTTGCTGCGACAAACGTGCCATAACGAGGTGAACTTTGTAATGGTTGATTACCTATGTTTTAGGGTCGGTAGGGTAAGGGGAAACAAACATTATTTTAATTTTGGCCTTAGTTTAATGTTAAACCCATTGGGAAATATGTATGAAGATCTGCTGAATGGATTTTAAAGAAACATGGCATGAATGTTACTTATGAGGTGCTAACCAAATGTTATTACTTTGATTTTGGTCTGTCATCCAAGATGGCCGCCAGCAGATAACTTTGTTTTAATTTAGATTGGATCTGCACAAAAGATCCTTTAGAGAGCTGATGTATTGATTTAAACCAAACATAGCATAAATAGCACTTGTGATATACTGAACAAATGTTTTTACTTTGGTGTCCATCCGATGTCCAACATGGCCGCCAGTGGTGAACTCATTTTAAACATTCAAATTGGACCCTTAGGGAAATGCAATATCAAAGGTCTTCTTATAGAGAATAGCTAAATGGATGTAAACTTGGCATGAATGATATTTGTGAGGTGCTGACCAAGTTTTATTACTTTGGTATCAATATGTCATCCAACATATGCAGCTATGGATAAACTTAGTTTAAAAATTGGACCTTTGATATGGGAAATGCATACAAAGATCTACTTCTGAAACCGCTGAATGGAATTTACGTAAACAAGGCACGAATGGTACTTGTTAGGTGATGACCAAGTGTGTTGTTACTTTGGTGCTAATCTGTCCTCCATTATGGCTGCCAGCAGTGAACTTGATTTCAAAAATTAGCCCCAAATTAGAAATGTATACAATGATCTTATAGAAAACTGCTGAATATATGTAAACCAAACATAGGATAAATGATATTGACCTGAATTGAATTGGTGCCGATTCCTCATCCAACATGGCCGCCAGAGTTGGACTGAATACTCTAATTGGGAAATACATACAGAGTTTTTCTTCTAGGGATCAGCCAACAAGTGAATGGATTTAAACGAAACATGGCATGAATGGTACTTGTGAGGTGCTGACCAAATGTTCTTACTTTTGTGCTGATCTGTTATCCAACATGGCTTCCAGCAGGGAACTTAGTTAAATGTTGAACCCTTTGGGAAATACATATGTAGATCTGCTTAATGGATTTTAAAGAAGCAATGAATGGCATGAGTGTTATTCATGAGGTACTGATCAAGATGGCAGACAGTATTGAAAAATAATTAAATGTTGGACCATTTTTCTCTACCTAGTTTGAAATTGAGACTCTTCAACATAGAAGTTAATTTGACTACATGTTTTGGCCATGGTCCAGGTGAATATAACAGGCTCTCATTACATTTATTAAAGCATTTATTGACTTCTAATTTTGCTATACTCATGACTGTTCGGACCAGGTCAAGGATTGGTTTGCCGAAACCAACCTATGTTGACCAGATCTTCATTGTCATGACCTCATTATAAGTCAATAATTGTATTAGTTATCCCCTGGTCACTGTAAATTTTGGTTATGATCATAATAAATAAGGAAAATGACATATTGCTATATCATAAAGAAACTTATGGCTATTTTTCATGTAATATTACCTTAATTGGTATTCAGTTGTAAGGTGGCTTTTTAGGACTAAGTTTTATAAACTGTAATTTATGTACCAATTAAAAAAAATTCTATATTTCCCCCTGCAGTTTTCTTTCTGTCTGTCCGTCTGTCCATTAAACTGTTTGTCCATCAAAAGAATTCTATACTTGTATCATTTGGAATAATTTGGAATAATTTAAAAGTTTGTTTGAATGTGGAACTGATAAGTTGTATCATGCAAGCAATTTTTGCATGACTGCTTCCTGTTTGATGATATGGTTATTTATATATAAAAACCACTGGTGAGATCAGGTGCTCTGTCATTGTTCAGGGAGAGTTCACTGAGTTGAGCATTTAAGTTGTAATGCAAGTTTGTTTCCCCTTTTAGCTCATCAGGACGAATGTCCTGAGAGCTATTGTCATACCCCTGGCGTGGGCGCTGTCGGTGTCAGCAAAAACTTTAACCTTGCTTGTGGAATGGAGACCTGAAGAGCTAGGATGATGATATTTGGTACGTGACTTCCTTGTGATGAGATCTTTCTTGTGGTACCATATTTGTAGACATTTGGCCTTGACCTTGCCCTTTGGGCAATTTTTTAAAAAAAAACCTTTAACCTTGCCTTTAGAAGGCAGGCTTTTAGACAGTTGTTGTAACTCCCCTTTGGGTCGTTGTCTCTTTGACACATTCCCCGTTTCCCTTCATTTTTTAGCCCACCTGACCTAAAAGGTCATGTGAGCTATTGCCATCACTTGGCGTCTGTCGTTGTCGTCGTCCATCCGTTCGTCCGTCGTTCGTCGTTAAAGATTAACTCCTCTGAAACCACTGGGCCAATTGCAACCAAATTTTGTCACAATAGTCCTTTGGTGGTGTAAATGAAAAATTGTGTCTGACATGTCCGTGCGTAATCCAAGATGGCCACCAGTGGGACCCATTGATTAACATTGGACCCTATGGGAAATTTTAATTATTTTTTTTTCTAGTCAGATTTTGATGCAGTTTTTTCCATTGGATTCCTTATGAAAAATAAACATGGCGCACAACTATCAGATTTTGGATAACTCTTTCCTTTTCCGAGCTATAAGGGGTCAAACGGGGCCTAAATCGCACTTTTACAAAGTACCTCAAATTTTTATTTTTCATCGGATTTTGATGGGGTTTCTTTCTTTGGATTCATCTTCACTTGAGCTTTTGGCGGTGTGCCAACGGATTTTGCGTAGCTCTTACCGTTTCTGAATTATAAGGGGCCTAAGGGGGCCAAAATCACACTTTTACAAAGTACCTCAATTTTTTATTTTTCATCGGATTTTGATGGGGTTTCTTTCTTTGGATTCCTCTTGACATGAGCTTTCGGCACTGTGCCCAACGGATTTTGCGTAGCTTATACCGTTTCCGAGCTATAAAGGGCCTAAGGGGGCCAAAATCGCACTTTTACAAAGTACCTCAATTTTTTATTTTTCATCGGATTTTGATGGGGTTTCTTTCTTTGGATTCTTCTTGACATGAGCTTTCGGTAGTATGTGATGGATTTTGCGTAGCTTTTGCCGTTTCCGAGCTATAAAGGGTCTTAGGGGGCCAAAATCGCCTTTTTACAAAGTACCTCAATTTTTTATTTTTCATGGAATTTTGATGGGGTTTCTTACTTTGGATTCCTCTTGACATGAGCTTTCGGTAGTATGTCAACGGATTTTGCGTAGCTCTTACTGTTTCCAAGCTATAAGGCCAAAATCGCACTTTAACAAAGTACCTCAATTTTTAGCTGAAATTTGTATCTGACATGTCAGTGCGTAATCTAAGATGGCCGGCAATGGGGTCCATTGATTAACATTAGACCCTATGGCAAATGCATTCAACAATCAACTCCTCTGAAACAAATTAGCCAATTGCAACCAAACTTTGTCATAATAGTCCTTGGGTGGTGTGAAGTAAAAAATCTGTCTGACACGTCCCTGCATAATCCAAGATAACCGCCAGCAGTCCCATTGATAAACTTTAGACCTCATAGGAAATGTATTTAAAAATAAATGTTATTGCATGGATGTACCACTGCTATATACAGGTGAGCTATACAGGCTCCTGGGAGCCTCTAGTGTATTTTAGTTGTAGGGTGTTTATAGTTGGTATGTGACTTCTTTATGATGAGAGTTTTCTAGCGGTACCATATTTGTAGACATTTTGACCTTGACCTTTGCCTGAGGGCAAATTTTTTAAAATTTTAACTTTGTTTCTATAATGAATTTGTTTAGTGGTAAGGTGTCAATATTTGGTATGTGACTTCCGTATCATGAGATTTCTAGCAGTACCATATTTGTAGACATTTTGACCTTGACCTTTGCCTGAGGGCAATTTTTTAAAAACTTTAACCTTGCTTCTAGAATCCAGTTTAGTGGTAGAGTGTATATATTTGGCATGTGACTTCCTTATGATGAGAGCTTTCTATTGGTACCATATTTGTAGAAATTTTGAGGGCAAATTTTTAAGAACTTTAACTTTGGAATAGGGATATTGAAAAAGCATTCAAAGATCTTCTTTCAAACAACTAAGCCAATTTGAACCAAACCTGGTCACAAAAGTCCTTTGGTGGTTTCCTTCCAAGTTTGTTATTTTTAGTTGTGTACCTCATCCAAGATGGCCACCAGTGGTGAACATATTTTAACACAAGGTCCCTATGGGAAATGCATTCAAAGATCTTCCACTCTGAAACTATCAAGCCATTTGGTACCAAACTTAGTCACAATAGTCCTTTGGTGGTCCCCTTCAAATTTTGTGATTTTTTTTTCGTACCTCATTTAAGATGGCCACTAGCAGGGAACATGGTTTAACATGGGAAACTTTGGGAAATGCATTCAAAGGTCTTCTACTCCGAAACTACAAAGCCAATTGGAACCAAACTTGGTCACAATAGTCCTAAGGCTGTCCCCTTCAAAGTAAGTATTATATATGTTTATACTTCTTCAAAGATGCCGGCCAGTGGGAAACACACTTTTAACATATGGACCCTAGGGGAAATGCATTCAAAGATCTCCCCTGAAACCACCGAGGCAGTCTGCACTAAACTTTGTCATAATAGTACTTGGGTTGTCGCCTTCAAAGTTTATAATTTTAATGTTCGTGACTCATCCAAGATGGCCACATTCAAAGATCTCTGTCTAAGGCCATGGTCCAAGTGAGCGATACAGACACTTGAGAGCCTCTTGTTTCTTTTTTATGCTGTAATTTTGTGATTTCTTTGAATCTTTGTGTTTCTGATGTTGACTTTGTCTCTTGATTATTCTTTTTTAGACTGACGGTTCGGTTCTCACTTACTTTTCTCCCCACTGATACGCTGAACACACATATGTTGTTGAAATAATCTACAAGGTTCAGTGATATGACAGATCCTTATGATGTTTCTGTGTCACACATGAGAGCTGTGTGAGATATTTTTCAACAGATTGATAGTTAATAACCAGAATTATGACCTAAAACTTGACATTACTGTTACATGGGGAGGGGGACGATTTAGGAGAGAGTAACACTTAAATGCATAATACTGTTATCACAAAATTTTTTTAAAGTCATATAAAGGTTTGATTCTGAGGTGTCTGTAGACACTTTTTTTCCGTGATGTAATTTACTTAAATTCTTTAATAGAATGTTTCTAAGGTCTCAGCACAACTTGGGTCAGTTTTTGGTATTTTGGTCTGTACATTTTTGAAAATGTGACAAAAAAGGAATTTTTTTTTTCATGATGTTCATCAATTCTGAGTTGTTCTGACCTTAGTGTTACTGCCATGTGCTTTCACCCTCTGCAATACATCCAAACACAAGGTAGAATTTATTTGGACATCTAGTTCCTTATTAATGAACTTAAAGTGAATTAAACAATGTCCATTTGCTAAGGCAAGGATCATCTAAAGCAGACAATGCAAGGAAGTATTTAAGGTATCTGTGTTCCTACAGTTCTATGTAAATGCTCACAAATTTGAAAGTGGTCTTTGTTTTAAACTAGATGTGCCAGAAAGACACATTCCCCTACCTTCCAATGATCTTGGAAATATGACTGAAGTCAAAACTTGATCCCAAACATGTAGTCACTATTCTCATGTGGCCTTTCTGTGATATTAGGGAATCGTTTCGTTAAGTCACCAGGGCAATACCCTGTGCAAAAATTAAAAGATTATTTTGAAAACATCAGTCACTCATCAGGTAAAACTGACATACCAAAATTTTAAGTTGTTTCAGGGAAGGGCAGCAACTCTCACCAATATAAATATTAAGATGTTGTAAAATTGTGCCCCATGTGGGGCCTTTAGTGAAATAAAAAGTTCAAGTTTCAAAGTTTCATGAAACTGGATATTGATCATTAATCTTACTTAGCATATAAAGCGACTTTTAAGATTGGAAAGTCTAGCATAAGCAATGAATTAAGGGATATGGAGTAAAAGCAAATGAGACTAAATCTCTACAAATATATGGAAAAAACAGGCAATGGAACGCTGTTCTTCGTCTTGAAGTCACCATGAGGCTGTTTGTTGCAAGTTAAACATTGAAACCCAGTTATACAAGATGAACCTGGACCCAGTAAAACAAGATGAACCCTAAAAGACATAATGGAGGTCATTTGATTCCTTTAAAAGTTCACTGCAGGTCTATCATATTCAGCAGAGACTTCTCTGTGTTACACTTGTTTATTGCTAAAATATACAAATTTTAAAAATTTGATTTTATTTCGAATTTGATATCATTTATATACATAATACCACTTGTAGTTCATTACTAATTACAGCTATAATTTTTCATTTCATTTTAATGCTTTCTGAAATGATATTAAATATCACAATCTATATTTTAGCTGTAATTTTAACATGTGTAAAAGGACCCACTGCAATTAACTACATGGTTGTAAATTATAACTCATTTATGATAAAGCATTACTATGGTGGTATATTTCAAGAACAAAGAAATATAAATGCATAGTAATTAATTAAAAGTCTTTTTAAGGACCATATAATTCAACTGTTTTACATATCATAATACTTTGGATATTAAGGTTCATGCAGGGCAGAAATTAGCCTTAAAGTTCATCTTGAATCGGATTTTGCATAGAAATTCTTGCCAATACATCATTGTATAGTTGAAATTCTGCTGAAGTTGGCATAAAACATCAATCAATCGATCATATTAAACTGTGAGGTAAAAAATAAGTTTGTTTTCCGGAATTGTACTTACTGAAAAAAAAATACTGCTTTTACACACTGATTGTTTTTTGATAAAAAAATGACAGAACTGGTAATGAAATCACAAAAATAATGCTCTAGAAAATGAATCCCAATAAAGAAATACAGGTATAATATCAAGTGAGCATGATGCACCTGTCATACCACCAATGCGAAGTCTGGTTTGGAGTCAAATTAGACTCAAGTAGATAAAAACAGAAATGTCTGTCCTTGTTATAACCATTTATCAAATTGTAATCCTTAATAAAATATTTTTTTCTAAAAAAAAATCTAAACATTTTAAATAACAAATACCCAAGTAACTGTTAATTTAGTTTCTGCATATGTGCTTTCAACAACTTATGTCTTTTCAGTGCAGATTAAATCAGAACATTTGAAAAACGATTAATCCATATACTGAAATATGTTGAAAAACTGATAGAGAACAAATTACCAATAGGATCTAAAAAGTAAAGCCAAAATCAGCTAAGGACAGAGCTATGCAAAAGGGAGATACTCCTTAGTTTTGAACAAAATTTTGCTAAATTAAGATATTGCAAGTTTCCAAATAAAAAAAAAATTTGGGGCCAGTACTGAAGTACTGGTCACTGGGTTGGTAAATACCCTACGGTACAAACAGTCCACCAGCAGATGGTAATAAATAACAAATCACAGAAATTACTGAAGTTAAAAGAATTTTTGAATTATTTGCAGAAAGTAAATTCACAGAAACTTCAGTATTTAGTTATTTGCACTTATGTCTGAATACATACATCAAGCATAGAATAATGATTGATTCTTTATTATGAAAACTCAGCCGCAGTTCAGACTGCGGAACAGGAGCGAATATTTATACAGTTTTCAACATATAAACGAAATGAGTAGACGAAACAATAATACACATTCTCATTTAGGCAGGAGTGGTTCGGAGATATTTCTTCACTTGGTCAAGTTAGCATTATAATATGTCGCTTTCAACATGCAAGCTTTCGCGTGCATTTAAATAGAAATTCGACTATCTAGAATGGCTAGCTGAGAATGAGAATTCTTTTCTCCCTTGAAATTTTTGTAAATTTCCAAAAATGTAGAAAAATTAAAACTTTCTTTGTATGTGATTGGTTCACATTAAATTTTTTTTCTTTGTTTGACACTTTAATTGTTCATTTGATTTTCCTTACCGAATAAAAATTTTTTATGATAATTTTAATTTAAAGTGAAGCTGAAATTTAGTTTTTTACTTGGAAAATAGAAATGAAAACTAAAAAACTAAATGAAAACTAAAAAACGGAAATGAATTTTTTATTCAAAGTAGCAAAATTTATTTAATCAAACAAACCAAAAAAAAAAATCGCTTTTTTCACAAATTGAAATTATTTTCATAGAAATCATACATTAAATGATGAAGCAATAAGTTTTACACTACACATGACTGAATATAGAATGCATGAATGCTTTGTTTACCCATCATAATTATTTGCACTGTTGTGCTATTAAAAAAAAGTCAATAGGAAAAATGAAAGGATATGGAGTGAATGTACATGTGACAAAAACGCACACGATACATAGAAAACTCCAGTTTATCAAGGACAGGGCTTTTATTCATGTCTACATCTTGATGTCACCTGAGGGTCTTCAACCAGAGGTGAAAAATATTCACCCCCTCAAGCGAGATCAAGAAGGCCCCTAATGTGCACTTGAGCGGTAATATATTTGTAAAAACTGCATGTTTTCTTTATTTACGGTATACCAAAATTACCATCTTGTACAAGTTTTATTACATT
>MJUU01031122.1:69676-81036 GCA_002080025.1 Modiolus philippinarum
AAAAAGGCGGGAAAATTCAACATTGTCCGATTTCAATGAAATTTGATTTCCAAATAGATATTGATGTTGCGACTTCAAAACCGATGTTGAAAATTATTTGTTGACTGCCATTTACAAAATGATGTCTCGACTTCAAAACTGGTGTCCGACCTACGAAAGTTTGAGAAACTGAAGATCAACTGTATAACTTACATTGTTACCTTGATTGTGGCAACTGAAAACCAGGTGAGCGATACAGGCTCCTGGGAGCCTCTGGTTTTCTTAGTAGGATCTGATCTTTCAAAGGGACATAAAAGAAATATTTAGGCACAACTTTAAAAAATCACCGAAATTTAGGGCCAAATCAGCCCCTTATCACACCATGTCCTTTGTACAATATATTCATTTTTATTTGTTATAATGATGAATAGAGCTTATGAAAGAGGTAAAAGATTTTTAACTCCTCCTGATAATCTAAAAAAAGTGAAAGCTATGTCATATTTTTGGCTTTGCATATGGCTTGGTTTCTTCACATTCTTCACATGTGTACAATGACTAATTTTTACACCAGTTTAACTTAAAGCTAACATGGTAAATAATTGTACTAAAGGACAGACTAATACCTGGTCTTTCCTTCAGTACCATAATTAAAAAAAGAATGTCACAGAAAATCTTGTCACGTGTGCACACATTGACATGATTTATTGACATATTTATAAAGAGATAAAAATTCTTGTTAACTATCCCAATGATTTGGTATGGTCCCATGACCTACTGTTCATCTACAAACTGTGTCACAAATAATTTATAAATAGGGATATTACTATAAGTATCCTCATTTAAAATTCGGTCATCCAAATTCAGAAACATAATGATTTTATGTTTTGGCAAGTAATATAAATTGTCAGTACAGGCGAAATTTATATGATTGAAAGACAAAAACCAAAAGATGATGAAGAGCAGTTAATTTGAGGGTCAAAATGTAATGGCAAATAAATTGAAACCTAAGTTTGCATTTAAAGATAATGCAAGGATACATGCACATTGTTTTTGTCCTGTCTGTGTGTATGTGTCTGTCTGTGTGTCTTGTTTTTGTCCTGTCTGTGTGTATGTGTCTGTTTGTGTATCTTGTTTTTGTCCTGTCTGTGTGTGTGTCTTTTTGTGTGTCTGAAACTGTAACCTTGGCTATAACTTTTGAACTATTCAAGAAATACTTATCATACTTGGCCAGTGTATAGATCTAGTCAAGGGGAACATGAATATGCAAAAAAGGTCAGGTCAAAGGTCAAGGTCATATTGGTCAAAACTTGTCTGTGCTATTTAGTGTTTCACAAACACATCTTGTTTTTCTTGCCATTGTCATTAGATATATGCATACGAAATATGACAGATTTGTGCCAATACATCAAAGATAAATGGAATTATATTTGTATTTACCACAGGTTTATAAAGGTGTACTGGTACTTTAATACCTGTGACCAATACAGGTCCCTGTTTTACCGTTTTATTGATTGCCAATAGACTTAGCTGTTTATAAGTATGGCAAACCTGAAAAATTGCTCACCAAAATTCACAATTGAAAATGTAAAGAGGAAGGTGAGAAAATCCAGAAGAGTTGGACAAGATATTTGTAGTGGATGTTATTAACCCTTGAAGACTTCTGGCTCCTCATGTAGTACTGCTCCCAAGCGAGAATGTCATGAGCAGTTCAAGAACTTGAAAATGAAATGTTCATGGGCAGCAGTTTTTGAAAATGTTGATAAAAAAAAATTCATTAACAGTAAATGAGAAATTTCATACACTAAAAAGTTATTGAAACAATTCATGAATATTACATGTGTATATTAGCAACAGTACTTGAACTGTTCAAGAAAGTTCATTTAAAGTTCTACAACATTAAATGAGAATTTCACGAACCAACTTTGTTCTTTAACAGTTCATGTATGGTAATGAACAGTAAGGCTTTTGTTCTTGAATTACTGAAGAATTATAGTTGATGAAAAATAATTCAGAACATATTCATGAAATCCCATGAGTAAATGATATAAATGGATGTTATACCAGGTATGATACATGTGAACAGGAAATTCATGAAATCAGATGATTTTGTTTTCATGAAGTGTTCAAGAAATGTTCTTGAACAGATTCATGAAGTCAATAGAGATTGTGTTCATGACAGTTAAAAAAAAAAGGTAAAGCTGTTCAAGAACAATTCATGAAGAGTTCATTACTTCTTGAACTATATTTCTTAGGGCTTTAGTCTGCAGGGAGATGTTATTAGCTCACCTGACCCAAATTGTCAGTATGAGCTATTGCTTTCACTTGGTGTCTGTTGTCTATCCATCATCCGTCGTTTCATTTTCACGTATTCATCTTCTCCTTTTTATACTAATGAAGTAAATTCAACCAAACTTTACAGGAATGATGTATAGAAGGTTCTTTACAAAGATTGCTCATTTTGCTCCAATCAGATAAAAAAACATGGCCGCCAGTGCAGAACTTGGGTTTAACATTGGAACCCATGGGAAAAATCACATTTTCATCTTCTCCTCTCAAAAGGCTGAAGCAAATTCAACCAAACTATACAGGAATGGTGTACTAAAGGTTCTTTACAAAGATTGCTAATTTCTTTTCAATTGGATAAAAACCATGGCTGCCAGCACAGAACATAGTGTAAACATTGGACCCTATGGGAAAATCACACTTTCATCTTCTCCTCTGAAACCACCAATTGAAAGCAAATTCAACAAAACTTTACAGGAGTGATGTACTGATGGTCATTTACTAATATTGCTCACTTTGTTCTGATCCCACAAAAACCATGACCACTAGCTCAGAACTTGCGTTTAGCATTTTACCCAATTGAAAAAATTCATTTTCATCTTCTCATCTGAAACCACTGAAGCAAATTCAACCAAACTTTGCAGGAATGATGTACAGAAGGTGCTTTACAAATATTGCTCATCATTTTGATCAAATGGCAGCCAGGGCAGAAGATAATGTAACATTGGAACCAATGGCAAAATTATCTTTTTCATCATCTGCTCTGGAACTATTGAAGCAAATTAAACTAAACTGTATTGGAATGATGTATAGAAAATTCTTTGCAAATATTACTAATTTCATTATAATCTGACAAAAAGATCAGGTGCCAGTGGAGAACATAGCTAACATTAGACCCCATTGGAAAAAACATTATTTTTAGCTCAATTGGCTATGCCAGGGTGAGCTTTTGCCATCACTTGGCACCGTCGTCCGTCTGTCAGTAATTGGAAAAAAAAACTTAAATCTTTAACTATCCTAAAGAAAATGTCTTGAAGGTTATAATGATGGTAAATATACTATTTCCTATTCGAAGTTCTTCTCCTCTGAAACCACTGGGCGAATAGGAACCAAACTTGGTCACAAAAGTCCTTGGATGGTCCCCTTTAAAAATTATTTACGTCAGGTCCGTACCTCATCCAAGATGGCCGCCATTGGGGAACATAGTTTTAACATTGGACCCTATGGAAGGACATTCAAAGATCTCGTCAGAAACTACTTGTGCAATTATAGCCAAACTTGGGCACAATGGTCCTTAGATGGTCACTCCAAAAAAAGTATCCGGCAGGTGTGTGCCTCATCCAAGATTGCCGCCAGCAGGGAACATAGTTTTAACATTGGACCCTATGGAAAAGGTATTCAAAGATCTTCTTTTCAGAAACTAACAGTCCAATTATAACCAAACTTTAGCACAACAGTCTTTAGATGGTGCCTTCGAAAAAAAGGTATCCATCAGGGCCGTACCTCATCCAAGATGGCGGCCAGCGGGGAACATAGTTTTAACATTGAAACTTATGGAAAACTCATTCAAAGATCTTCTTTTTAGAAACTACCAGTCCAATTATAACCAAACTTAAGCACAACAGTCCTTAGATGGTCCCTTCCAAAAAAAGGTATCAGTCAAGGCAGTACCTCATCCAAGATGGCGGCCAGCGGGGAACATAGTTTTAACATTGGACCCTATGGAAAAGACATTCAAAGATCTCCTCAGAAACTGCTTGTCCAATTATAACCAAACTTAGTTACAATGGTCTTTAGATGGTCCCTTCCAACAAAGGTATCCGAGAGGTCTGTGACTCATCATAGATGGCCCCCAGTGGGGAACATAAATTTAACATTGGACCGTATGGGAAAACTCATTCAAAGATCTTCTCAGAAACTACCTGTCCAATTAGAAGGAAACTTAGTCACAATGGTCCTTGGATGGTTCCTTCCAAAAAAGGTTTCCGTCAGGTCCGTACCTTATCCGCCAGCGGGGAACATAGTTTTAACATTGAAACTTATGGAAAAGGTATTCAAAGATCTTCTTCTCGGAAGCTACCTGTCCAATTAGAATCAAACTTAGTCACAATGGTCTTTAGATGGTCTTCCAAAAAGTCTGTGCCTCATCCAAGATTGCCCCCAGTGGGGAACATAGATTTAATATTGGACCATATGGGAAAACTAATTCAAAGATCTTCTCAGAAACTACCAGTCCAATTATAAACAAACTTAGTCACAATGGTCCTTGGATGGTCCCTTCCAAAAAAGGTATCTCTCAGGTCCATACCTCATCCAAGATGGCCACCAGCGGGGAACATAGTCTTAATATTGAAACTTATGGAAAAGGTATTCAAAGATCTTCTTTTCAGAAACTACCAGTCCAATTATAACCAAACTTAAGCACAACAGTCTTTAGATGGTCCCTTCCAAAAACAGGTATCCATCAGGGCCTTCCCTCATCTAAGATGTGGCCAGCGGGAACATAGTTTTAACATTGGACTCTATGGAAAAGACATTCAAAGATCTTCTTCTCAGAAACTGCTTGTCCAATTATAACCAAACTAAGTTACAATGGTCTTTAGATGGTCCCTTCCAAAAAAAGGTATCAGAGAGGTCTGTGCCTCATCATAGATGCCCCCCATTGGGGAACATAGATTTAGCATTGGACAGTATTCGAAAACTCAGGCCAACCTTAAAATTATGTTTGTTTGCAGTTCCCCGACTGTACATTCAGAGTGATGGGTCGGTAGGTTGGGAAAACATTTTATTTTTTCATCTTTGATGAATGTTTAACAGGCAATGACTAGGACATAAATTTCCAAAATGGCCATACAGTTCATTAGAATTATTGTAGTTGGAGTTAACATGTGTTTTGGTCTCATGTTCATTTACTCCATATCCTTTTGTAAAATATGGATCTTTTTTTTTTTTATCAAAATTAGTGCAATTACAAGAACAATGACTGGCAAAGTGGATATTTTCAATGTTGATAAAGAACATTAATTCTTTTATGTATACTAAGATCTAAACAGTATCTGGTTTCAGAATTCACCGGGGCAACCAGTTGAAAATGGAGGTATGGGTAGGGACAGGAGATTACATTCAGATTGATGAATTTGAAAAAAATACTTTATGAAGCACAATCTAGAAATAAAGGTTTAATGTAGATGAGACAGTCGGGTCAGCTATTTGAAAATGGAAATGGGTAGGGACAGGATATTTACATTGGAATGAACTTAAAATCTCGTGGACATGGGTTGGGACAGGATATTTACATTGAAATGATGAACTTAAGATCTTGTGGGGATTATCTGCTACATATGTATTGTCTCCAAAACGTACTTGAGTAATCGAAGTCCAGTGTTATAGATACGATTATTTAAGCAATATTTACAATTTAAAAATGTAATGGGGAAAAGACGACCAGGGCAACGAGTTGAAAATTGATAAATGGGTAGGGGCAGGAGAATAACATTAACATAATTTGAAAAGAAAAATACTATTTGAAGCATAATCTTGAAATAAAGGTATAAGACAGATGGGACAACCGGGTCAGCAATTTCAAAATGGAAATGGGTAGGGGCAGAATAGTTACATAGGAATGATGAATTTACGCTCTCGTTTGGGATTATCTTATATAGATATATATATATATCGTCTCCTGCTCTTACTTGAGAAATCGAAGTCCAGTGCTATAGATATTTAAATAGTATTCACAAATTGAAAATCTAATGGGGAAGGGACCCTTGGGATAACGATGAAAATGGAAAAATGGGTAGGGGCGAGATATTTACATTGATGTACTTGAAAAAAATACTATCTGAAGCATAATCGAGAAATAAAGGTATACAGTAGATGAGACAACCGGGGCACTTATTTCAAAATGGAGAAATGGGTATGAACTTTAAAGCTCTACTGTGGATTATCTGAAACATATATTGCTCCATCTCTTACTGGAGTAATCCAAGTCCAGTGTTATAGATATTTAAACAGATATTTAAAAATTAAGAATCTTATAGGGAATATACCCCTGGGGCAACGATGAAAATGGATAAATGGGTAGGGGCAGGATATTTACATTTGGAGGGAGGAACTTAAGATCTCTGGAGGATTTAATACTTGAAACATATATATTTCCACCACTCGCTGGGTTAATGAAGGGTACGCGTCCAGTTTTGATGTATACTACAATTTAAGCAGTACTTGCAGTATCTGCTAAATCAGAATTAAATTCATATTATAATATAATCTGAGATTGTCAAAAATTGTGTATGCCTTAACAGGGAATCGCCATCCTCAAATTTTATTATTAGATAATTATATCTATATTGTATGGTCTACTGTGTTTAAATTGTGCATCTGTTAGATAAGTAAGATATTTTACTAGGATACGAAAATGTCCGTGCAAAATATTGTTTTGGAAGTCATTGTAAGGAAATATGGTCCCCGAAATATCCCCGAAATGTAAAACCTGTGCCACGATATCACCGTTCTCAAGTTTTTTTTGAAAGGTATTCTTGCTGAAATTGAGATGTCATGTGGATTCACAGTAATTTTTTGTGGAAAATATTGGTAGGAAATTATTATTGTACAATGCAATCTCGATGTGTAACGATTACCACAATCTCGATACCAAAATCTGATATATTATGTAATCTTTTCTTGGCACGTTAATTGTATAGGCATTACCAAGAATTTTATTGCAATACAAATCCTTGACGTTCATTAAATATAGAATAATGGTAGTTTTGAAGGTCGAGACAGAAAATATCACCGTATCGCAGCAAGTCCGATAGGACGAGCTGCGATACTAGTGATATTTTCTGTCGAGACCTTCAAAACTGCCATTATTGTTTTTATCGGCAGCATCGTAAGAGTCATGATGTCAATTTCATGACGTCATTGCCCGATATTTTCTTGTATCAGGTCAGTATGGAGATACTGACAATATCAGTCAGTAAGATCAAAGAGGAAATGTACATATTGCCGATAATCTTGAATATTATACACTCATTTAAATATCTTTGATCTGAATTGCAAACCCAGTCACATGACATTTGAGATTTCGATGGGTCAACCGGTAAGCATTGGGTCGCATAGGAAGGTCAACCAGTGAACAAGAAATTTCGATATAATATAACAGTTACACCTGGGTCACGCACTATCTAGGGTGGTAATTGTATATTATCTAATTAAAACTTCGAAGTTGAGTTTCTCAGCTGATTGAAATTTAAGTAAAGTAAAAGTTAATTGATTGATTGATAGTTGTAAACGTCCATTGAGCAGTATTTCAGCTATATTAAGACGAGAACAATTTAATCAATTCAAACCATTTTGAATAAAAGAAGAAAGAAATAAAGGTGTCATGAACATCCAGGGCGACGCCCATCTCTAGATTTTCCATGGAAATTATTTGGAAACTGCTAATTTGCATTTCCATGGAGTATTGGAACATGGAATTCCATGTGAAAGTTTAAAAAAAAATTCCATGGAAAATAGAGTGTCATGGAAAGTACCTACATGGAAATTATTTTTTTCCATCTCGACATGGAATTCCATCTCAGTTTCCATCTCACATGGAATTCCATGTCCATCTGAGATGGAATTCCGTGTCAGTTTCCATGGAAATGCAAATTAGCAAATTCCATGGAAAGCTGACATGGATTTCCATCTCAGATGGAAACTTAAACGGAATTCCATGTCAGATGGAAAACTAACATGGAATCCATCTTAATTTTCCATGAAAATCATAACTGCGTAACTACATGGAAAATAAGAAAAAAAGATCTCATCTAAGGAGTCGTCTGACATTTAAGGTGTACCAGTTGGTTTTGGCTTTTGGCAGCATTTTTTCCTATCCACCATAGTTTTGTTTTTTCGCCTAAAATCCATCCATAATATAGAAATATTCAATGATTCAATAGATTTAAAATATCATCGATATATCTTTATTGTATTTTATTGATTCTGCATGGTTTTGAGTCATTTAAAACATTGTTGATCCCCACGTCATCTACAGCTGACCATTTAGTTTTAATGACATCTGTGAAAATAAAAAAAAAACATAGTTATATTAATTGTCTGATTGATATGCATTTGTGTAGTTTTCATTATATGTTTTCCAACTGTATTAACTTTATTTGCACTGAAGGGACATAAATTGTCAAAATGGCTATCTGCAGAACTAAAATTTACAGCAGTTTCTGTATTTTGTTGCTTCATATGAAGACTTTCTATAGTGATGCTTTTAATTTTTTAAGGTATTGTGGTTATACTGTTGACTTCTTACAGTTATTTGGCTGCTATTTGAAACAAAATGTGTTTGTGAAACGTATATCCCCCAGCAGCTCCTTTATTTCAAGGGCAAGTTCTGACCTCTGTGAACTTGACCTATGAACTGGCCTAATGTGGTTTTTTTGCATATTTATGTTCCTCTGACTTGATTAGACCTATACAGCTTGCCAAGTATGAAAAGTCTATCTTACATTCTTCAAAAAATATAGCTATAGTAAGTTTCGAATGCACAGACGGACAGGACGAAAACCTTTGCCTCCTATCATGATTCAATATTTTTATGATTATACTAATCCCTAATTCCAATATTATATATACTTTATTCATAGAGTGCGGGTGAAATAATTTCTGTTATGCATTTTCTGCAGGCTGGTGACAGAAGCAGATACATATGTAAGAGACTCCAATGTTTAACACTAATAACAACTTCCGAAAATTTATTTTTGTTGGCTTTTTGTAACATTCATAAATGGCATGGCAAAAAATGAAATTGTCTGTAAGAATTAAGGATTTTTACCTCTTTTAGTATCTCTTCTGCTAAGTCGGGTCTTTTTTCAACTCTGCACCCTGTCTCTTCTTTTTTAAAGTTGAGTTTTTTTTACATATGTTCATAGATGACAAATCCTTTGTGCCTTCAACTTCTCTTTTTGTAGTATTAACTTTTTATTCATTTGTCATCGTTGTGCAACCTGATTCTATATACCTATTCAAAAAAAATATATATATTTCCTTCAATTTTCATAACAAAATATGAGGCTAAAAAAATTTTTTTGTCAACAACTGTAATTTCCCCTGTGAAAATGTCTTGAGCAGTTCTAGAACTATTCATGAAATGTTCTTGGACAACAGCTCTTGAACTGTTCAAGAAAAATTCATGAATAGTTCGTGAACATTAAATGAGAAAATTCATGAACTAACAGCTCTTGAAACAGTTCATGAATAAATTTTCATGAACAGTTCATGGATTTTAATTCATGAACAGTTCATGAATTTTAATTCATGTAAAGTTCATGTAAAGTTCAAAATACTATTTCTTGAATAGTTCTTGAACAATTGTACTTGAACTGTTCAAGAAAAGTTCTTAGTTCATGAATTTTCTCATTTAATGTTCACGAACTTCTCCAGAACTTTTCTTTAACAGTTGAAGAACTGTTGTCCAAGAACATTTCATGAATAATTCATGAGAGGTAATGAACAGTTCAAAAGCTTTTGTTCTTGAATTACTCAAGAATTACGAGTTTGACATCTACAGTAAACCTTATTTACATTAATCTAGCTATGTGTCTTAACTTTTACTAGCTTCATTTACCTTTAGAGGATTGGCAGATGAAATGTATTAACCTTTCGGAAAACTACATAGTGCTAACATGTTATTGAACATAGCACATAATAGTATCCTCAAAGGAAAACAAGCAAACCCATTTTCTGCTGGAATCCATCATGTCCATTGTACATATTTCTGTTTTCTTGTGCAGTATCTGACAATAGCAAACCAAAATAATCCTACTCGCAAACCGTCATCCTTGGTTGAACTGTTAGAAAGTTTGACAAATCATTACAAGCAAATCCGACCCCCCCTTTTGTCACATGGTATCCTATAAATACAACCTACATCTGTAAATGGAGGTCAAGTTTATTTATCAACTACGAGGATCCTAGAGTACCTAAGACAACTTGGCCCCATACTTTTGGTACAGACAAAACACCCCCAATATATTGGATCACCATACCCATTTATATATTTCCATTGACATGGAGCTGAAGGGCTATAATATTTGATATAGTTAAGCAGTAAATATTTTTTATTATATTTTACATATAGAATTATTATTGATATAGTTATTGTTTATATTGAACATCTGCTCTGCAGTTAAGGACAATGTTGTAGAATATACTAGTATGTGTTCTTATGATTGTTTTGTGTTTATTTTTGTTCCTTTGTGTTGTCATGTCATCTGTACCTGGTTATAATCCTTGTAATTTGGATTCATGCCAATAAAGTATTTGATTTGATTTGATTTGATTTGAAAATCTGGACCCAATCAAATATTTTATACTTATCGACTGGGTATGATTGGAATAGTACGTTTATTGCCCCCGAGGTCAGTGTTTGAAACTAAAATGTAATGTATCATATACAATAGGTCTACCAGAATGTAAACATGCATAGACCCCAAACCAAATGTCAAAGACCAAGTCACTATATTATATTCTTACAGAACAAATTTTCATTGACATTCGGTCTATGCAATATAATTACAAGGTAGCCTTAGGTCAATTTTGATAGACATTGTCTATAGGTCTACCGCTAATTTCCCACACTGCGAGGTACAACTATGCTCGAGGCGTAGCTGAGGGCAAAAGTTGTATCAGAGGGGACAATAAACTTACTATTCCGCGAATATACAGTCAGTAAGTGTTTTATTATACCGAAAGAAACTCCAGACAAAAAGATATGTTAATAAGGAAAAATAGTTTATGCTGATGAGGGAAAATAGTCAAAACTTTGAAAATGGAAAAATAGTAGAAATATTGTATGATCATTTGTTATAGAAAAAGATACGGTATAACCTAAGGTATAATAATGTGATCTAGTTTTATTGTTGCAATTGCCAGTGCAAATATTGCACACTGGACACTGATTTTGCAATATAATTTACACGTAGGTCAATTTTTGTTACAATTATTCTCAATGTAACACAAACATGATTTTAATAATGGTATGCCAAATTATCTACCCATTGATATAACAGGTTGATGAAAATTGCACCCCATCGATATAT
>MJUU01031122.1:99976-124196 GCA_002080025.1 Modiolus philippinarum
CCCGTCCCTGCTGGCCTCTAAATTGATGTGAAATCTAAGTGAACTAATCAGAAAAGTGAACATGCTCACTAGACCGTGAAATTGAGGTCAAGGACAAAAGTCACCTGCCAGACTGACATGTACTACCCAAGACCGGCCTACATACCAAATATTATCAACCTACCACTTCTAAGTATTGAGATATGGACTTAAGCAGAAAAACTTAACATGGCCACTAAACCGTTAAATTGAGGTCAAGGACAAAAGTCACCTGCCATACTGACATGTACTACTCAAGACCAACCTACATACCAAATATTATCAACCTACCACTTCTAGTTATTGAGAAATGGACTTAAGCAGAAAAACTTAACGTGGCCACTAGACCGTGAAA
The DNA here is from genome assembly GCA_002080025.1 of Modiolus philippinarum. Classification (NCBI taxonomy): domain Eukaryota; kingdom Metazoa; phylum Mollusca; class Bivalvia; order Mytilida; family Modiolidae; genus Modiolus; species Modiolus philippinarum. The sequence continues at coordinate 100,350 of MJUU01031122.1, forward strand.
TTGAGGTCAAGGTTACATAACGTTATGTCCGTCAGGTAGCACTTGATTAGTACTACCACTGGACCAAATATGATGTTCCTACATCAAAGGGTTATCAAAATATCCTGCATTTAGTAAAAGTTAACGCCGTCACCGTCGCCGTCGCCGTCGCCGTCGTCATACCTTGCACGCATATGTCTCGCTTTCACGACTTTAGTCGCGGGCGAGACAAAAATGTAACCGAAATGTATAAGAACTGATAGATAAAGTATTCGTTAGATATCCTTGATTGGTCAATTTTTTAGTGGTTTCCTAATTATTATATGTTACAAAACGATCCGGTAGATATCTTTATACAGATGGATCAAATTTATAACATTTTTTGTTTTAGAGAAACGAGTCTTATCTTACATTTAAAGGATCAGATTTGTAGTAGTTATTTAAACCTACTATCAGTTACAGAGACATTATGATAGATATTCTTTACAAGGTGGAGCAGAATTGTAGTATTGTCCTATTGTCTATAAAAAAAAACATTCTTCAGATATTTGTTACTGAAACGAATCTTTAGTTATTTAGATATCCTAAATCAGATGAATCAGGTTGTAATATTGTTGTATTATTTAATACAGAAACGTATCGTTCGATATCCTAGTTCAGGTGGGTCAGATTTGTGAATTTTTTCTATTTTGTTTACAGAAACTATTAGTTGGATATTCAAGATCAGACGGATAAGATGTGTAGTGGTTCCTCATTCAAAAATAAAAAAAATGGAGTAAATGGACATGAGACAAAGTCTTTACAAATACATGATATTTCCAAGCAAAGGAACAACGCTCTCATTGTTGTTCTTCATCTTGAAGTCAATTAAGTGTCTGTTCCAGAAACATTTTTTTTGATATACTAGATCAGATTGGTCAAGGTTGAAACATTGTTGTATTATATGTAAGAGCAGCCCTTTTCACAAAAAATCTTATGGTAAAAACTAGTTGTAAGTCTTTTACATTTCATATTGACTTACGATTGAAATTTGTCGTAAGATTTTTTATGAAAAGGGCTGCTGAAATGTATCGCGAGATATCCTAGATCAAGTGGATCAGATTAGTTATAATAGTTCTTTACTATCTGTTAACGAGCGATTCCTGAGACATTCTTACCAGATGGATTAGAAGGTTACTATTTATTAGTTTATATTTTCTGTTTCAGAAACGATTTGTTAGATACCCGAGAGCAGATGGATCTGGATGCGATCAAAACAACACATACTCTGGGATTCTTGTATGTATAATATCTCCATCATGACAAATCAGATACAGAGAATGTCAATGTAGCCCTTAAAACTTCTCTTTGGAACAAAGTCTTGTGTTAAATTTTGGAATGTTGCAAAACATAAATAATTGAAAAGAGTTTTTGTACTATATTGTAATAATGCTATAAACTGTCATTATAAAAGGAATGGCGTTGTTAATAGCAACAGTATAAGTCTTTGAGTTTTTGATAATTTTTGGAAACCTTTATAAACGTTACTAAGGAATCGAACACATAAATACTTGTCTGAACAAGAAATCGAGTACAATTATAATATTTATGATCCATTATCATGATTATAGAATGCGTATTGAATTGACACTGATAAGCGATGGTGGATTTACAAATAAAATATACAATATTTTACTTTAAAATTCATTGTTGAAGCAATTATTTAAAACTGTTATAAGGTTGTTTTTTTTCTCATAAGCGTTCGAATGTTCTGGATGCTCGTGCTTTATCCTTTAATTTTTCGGTAAAAAATAAACCTCATAACGGTCCATTTTGACGTTAACATGGATTCACTGAACATTAAATGATCAGACAACATTATAGTATTAAGCTGTACATCTCCTTTCAATATGTAAAGGGTTCCAATGTTTATGTATGAAAGAAGTCAGAGAAAGCCTTATCCCACCAATTTAAATCAAGAAATATCTCGAAAGCCGGGTCAATGTAATGAATTGTTCCTTTAAAAACAAGGTACAGAGCTTAGTGTAAATTTACTTTCTGAATATAGCCATTTCGACAACTAATGTCTCTTCAGTTAAGATTAAATCAAAATAATTAAAAATCCAGAAATCGGACGATGCATAAATCTGATGGAGAAAAAAAAGTAATAAAATTGAGAGCCAAAATCAGCTAAAGACATAGCTTTGATTAAAATACTTTTAATTGATATTTTAAATAACAAAATACCACAGCTATTGTCACTTCATTTTCTGCACCTCGACAAAACATGTCTTTCTAGTGCAGATGACGTTTAAACATTGGGAAGTCAATGAACCGAAATACTTGTAAAAGCCGATAGAGAATAAACAACCAATTGGATTTAAATAGGAAATTAATGAAAGGAAGATAACAGGAAACACCTACAATGGCCGAACATTACAATCACATGTCACAATCAACCAGGGAACTGCACAAGAAAAACAACAAAATGACAAAAGACAAACATAGATAACGATAGGAACTCGGGATAGCCGGACTTAGTACCGGCACTGGCAACAGCCAGGAAAGCCAATATGAGTGTGTACAGAGCTATGCATGATGGAGATATTGTAAGTTTACAAATAATTTGGTTTTCGTGTCGGCACCGAAGTTCTGACTACTTGGTTGGTGAATATCATCGGGACTAACCGTCCACACCAGCAGAGAAATCGGCCAAGTGGTAATAAATAACAAAATACCGAAGCCACTGTAAATGCAGTTTCTGCACATGTGCACTTCGACAAATCATTTCTCTCCTGTGCAGATGACATCAAAACATTTAGAAGTCCATAAGCCGAACTACTAAATCCGATAGAGGACAAACAAAATGTCGGATCTAAAGAGGAAAACCAAAACTCAGCTGAGGACAGAGCTTTGCCAAAGGGAAATACTCCTTAGTCTTAATCAAATTTTATAATGTTTAGATTTTGCAAGTTTCATTAAATCGGTTTTTGTGTCTGACTACTGACTACCGATTACTGGGTTGGTGAATACCCCCTGGGATTAACAGTCCACCAGCAGAGGCATAGGCACAGTGGTAATGAACAACAAAATACCGAAGCCACTAAATGTAACATTATATAGTTTCTTAATTTAGCCTTACTTCATCTATAAAACGTAATCAAATAAGAGCCTTTTTGTATTTTTTCATAAAACATTTTTAACAAATTCAACAAGAATTAAAGTAACCAAGAAAATTCGTCTAACCTAATTTCTCGTTATATTTCAGACTTGCATGGAGGCTTGTATTGGATATGAAGTAGCTAGGAAGTGTAATTGTTTAAGTTCATGGGCTTACAAAACAACATCAAGCCAGGACATGTGTGCTTCTACTTCCCGTAGGTATTAGGCTCACACATGCCAAAATCTATATTTTCATCCCTAATAATCATGCTTATTCTTTTGTTTTGGTCATACTGACAGTGCTTAAGTTTTCCGCCATCATTGTTTATTTTCTTTGGGGGGGGTCTTTTTTCGTTAGTTTTGTTTGTTGGTTTGTTTGTTTTTTTACTTACATATACTTATTCAGAATATTTGTACAGATGATGAGCATTAGCCAACTCCCTCCTAAAGACCGGTGAAGTTTTTTTGTGTACTATTAGTGATAAATCTAGTAGGACACATTTTAAGTTCCATGTCTGGAAATTTTTGAAGGATATCTGTATTACTTTCCCTAGTTAATATTGATCTATCTAGAGTACATGTCGTGCCATCTCTTGTAAACACCTTCTAGTAAGTCTTTAATATAATAACATACCTACAATCACGACCACCAATCGATCTAAATCACAGCCAAGGCTATGACGAGAAAAAGTTTTAGAGGAACATCCGGATATGATTTGAAGGAACCTTGAAAATGGTAAAGAAAGCTCTTTTTGGTGGCTGCTATGTTTTAAAACACAAATTAAAAAAATCTGAGAATGTCATAGCCTCCGACGCGATTCCCTTGTAATTTTAAATAATATCTTCTAAATTTATGGTCTAATAATCCACGTAGAACGTTTGGCAATTGGAGCCGGAATAAAAGTATCTGACCCTACTCTTACTGCCAAATGCTCTGGATTCACGAATTGACAGAATGAAAAGTTATTTTGCTTCAGAACATTTTAATCTTAGAAAGGTATTATATCAATCTTAATTTTCAAAATTTATGCTTCATAACATTAATAGTTTTGTTTTCCATTTTGTAAGGTTCCTCCAAATCATAGCATCGGCTGTTATTTAGATCGATTGGTGGCCGTGGCAATGCCCGAAAACCACAATCACATGCCACAATATTCACAAGGCAACTGCACAAAAATTCATCAGTTAAAGACCAAAAACATCCGGAAACAGCGACTAAAACTCAGGATAGCCGAATTTGTACCGGCACAAGCAAAAGCTAGCGATAGGGTTACACTGGTTAATGGATACCCTAACCTCCCTTTATACAATTTAGCCCAATACAGGAAGACTAATTCCTCTTAGACCACTATCGTGGAAAGAAAGAATAAGCCAAAGCGTAATTTAGAAAGATATGTTAAGGAGTACTCGCTGCTATATTGCCGGCTATCTCAACCAGCTTGTAAAATACTACCGTATTACCGAAGAAAAATTAAACTCGAAGCTTTCTTTTAAGATTTTTCGAAGTACCATCTCAGTTAAGTATTTAACTTTCAAATCTCGTGACGGAAGTATATCTATTTTAGTCTGTAGATATCCTTTTTGAGACCCGTTAATTTTATAAAATGGTACTAGATCTATCTTTTTTTAACATTACCAGATATGTTATGATCTTTTTTGGCCATTTTGATCTTATCATGATCTGGACAGGCTTAACACAATTTTGTTAAGACAGAGCAAGATTTAAAGATGGTTTTCAAGAAAATTGATTTCAAAGACGATCAAGACGTGTTAAGATAGCTTCAGATTAAGTAAAACCCATTTGTTAATTGCGTTCAGTAACGATCTGTTAAGATTAAAAAAGATCTCGATTTGATGTTGATTGATCTGGACAAACTTAACACATCTTGATCGACCTTGAACGCAGTTATCCTGTTAGATCTTGATAAACTGAACCGGTCTTGATCGTCTTTGATTGCAACTTTTTTGAAATACAACTGAATATCTTACACATTCTTAAAAAAATGTGTTAAGGATGTGAAGATCGTGATAGGATCAAAACATATTTGCTAGTGTAAGTGCTGGCCTTTGAAGGACACATCTCTCATAGACACTTCTGTGTACACGATAAGTATGGGATAGTCTCTCATTTAACATTGACAAAAACAACGGTGCATTATTAACAGCTGCTTTGCAAGTGTACATGCATCTGTAGAGCGAGTGTTTTGGCCGTGCTGATATTTGGACAAATCGGATAAGTTATTACCATAGAGAAATAGCACTACAGTATTTGGACCGACGGTATATTTTTTTCCATTTAGACTGTGAGAGTCAGTAATGTTTACCTCCTAGCCCATATAAATATTATATTTCAATACATGAAGCAAAAAGATAATACTATGCACTACTGATCATGGCAAATCCGAAAAAAAGAAGAAAAAAAAACAATTTATACATCACAGTATTTGCCAATTAAATTTCTAACTTCAATATAAATTGCAATTAATTTCCAAATGAATAATGAATAACATGCAGACAGTGAACGATAACGAAACAAACATGACATAATGCAAACGACACAAAAAATAAACCATTAAAACTGTGAACACCCAAGGACAGGAGTGTCATCTGATGCTCAAGAGGGTAAGCATGAGATGCAGACAATTATTTTCTTTACGATAATTCATGAGAGAAAAGACATACAAATGTATACCCGAGAGTTTTGTGTCAGATATTTGACCTCTGACTTTATTCATTTAAGTTGTTCAAATTTGTTTAATACACATTTTTCTTCCCAGAGTAATTTTACATTACTATAATAATCTTCTGGCATTGTTTTTTCTACATTTCTAATATTCCGTCGTAGACTACTATGGACCCATTATATGCATAATAAATCAAAAGCTAGAGTGGTATGGTTTCTGTCAAAAAAAAATATCGATAAAACCTAGCACACTGGCATAAAATCTCAATATTAAAATGTTGAAACTCTGAAAATTGGATATAACTAGCTGCTATTTTCATCCAGTAGGAACAATTGACTAACAATTACGAAGTGCTTAACATTATTTATTCAAAGTAAGTTCAATTTTTAGTATGTATTAAAAATGTATTTTTGAAACCGCATTATTTTTCTGAGTATCGAATACAATGCTGATGAAACCTTAAAGTCTGAAATTATTATACCACCGCTTTGTTTTTGAATTCAGAAATTACATGCAAGAAAACAGTGGAGGCAACTGCTACACAGACCGCTGACTGCAAATGTAAAATGCCTTGCAGGTATGTGTTTATAGTTTTTCGTCTTGTGTTATACTTTTTTGACATAGTTTATTCAAATATCCAATTTCATGTCAGAAATTAATTACATCGCGATATGTAAGAGTGAAATAAAGATAAATATTTAAAAAAAATAAAACTGTAATTACGACTTTAGTCACATATCAAATGTTAGATAATAAAAAGGTAAAAAAAAAACAATTATTTTGTCTTAGTTGCACATTTATTGAATGCTTTGACAGAGGGTTAGGTGAGAACTGAACTGTTAATATTAAAACGAATACTGTAAACGTATTAATTTTCGCTATTTTCGCGGTTGGCTCTGGACCGCGAAAAAAGTACCCATGAAAATAAGTTTTTGTGTAGAAAAGCCTTTATTATATTGAAAACCGTGAAAATTGATACCTGCAAATATGTCGATGTTTCATTAACCGCGAAAATAAGCATCCGCGTTTACATTAATCAAAGACACAACATGAGAACGACACAGAAAAGAACAATGAAGACACACATACAAGAAAACAAGACACAAACATAAACAAGGATAGGAACTTGGGAAAGCCGGGCTTTGTAAGCATATTTTGCTATTATTTGGCAATCCCAAGCAATAATCACATTGCTTAAACATACTAAATTATTACCGACTTTTTCAGGATACTATACTATACTTAGTGACTTTGAGATATAATTTCAGTACAGGTAAACAGGTATACGAACATTTTGCCCACAAAGAGTTTGGGAACATCTCATTAGTACCAGTAAACTATGTATCGTCAATAACATCAATTTTCCACTGGTCAAAAGTGTCGTCCATACAAAAACAGATGTACTACCATGGCCCTCACACCAAATGCCATCTACTTTTACTGGCCATTGGAGGCGTAGAACTTAACCCTGGTCCAAGATCAGTAAAATACCCATGTGGTATGTGTAATAAAGCATGTAGATGGAATCAGGAATGTGTTGCATGTGATACATGTGACCAATGGTATCACATAAATTGCATGGGAATATCCACATCAAAGTATGAAAAGCTATCACATTCATCAGTATCATGGATGTGCAACAAATGTGACATGCCAAACCACTCAACAGTATTATATGAATCCACTATGTCAGTTTCAAACTCCTTTTCCTGTTTAACATCAAGCCTACACAACACTACAGGTAACTCGTCCATCAGTCAAACTGGAGAACCAACAGCTGCTTCATCACCCAAAAGAACACTCAATCATAAACCAAACGATAAACTTAGAATATTGGAAATTAACTTCCAGAGCATAAAAAATAAATCAGCTGATTTACAAATAGCAATAGACGCATCAAAACCAGACATTATCATAGGAACGGAGACATGGTTAACAAGCGACATGAAATCTTCCGAATTTATACCCAGTGAGTATGAGGTATTCCGACGTGATAGGGGAACCGACCCACATGGAGGCATTCTTATTGCTTGTAAACGCACATTAGTAGGCTCCATTACTCATATTGGCAAGACAACCGAGTTCATAAGTATCAAGGTAAAATTACTTCATGGTAAATTAGCCGTTGTATCAGCAGCATACAGACCCCCGAACAGAACAGAAAATNAATATATCGAGCAGCTTATTAATGATATTTCAACAGTACGATCGCAATATCAGTCATCATATTTTATACTAGGTGGCGACTTCAATTTACCAGATATTGACTGGAAATCATCTACCGTGAAAGGACATCAAGTACCAAGACGGGTGAATGAAGAGTTCTTAAACATGCAACATGACCTAGCTCTGGAGCAAATGATACACTTCCCTACCCGTGGACAAAACATTTTAGACCTACTCTTCACTTCACATCCAACAGTAATTGATAAATGTAAAGCACTACCAGCTATTGGCAGAAGTGACCACGACATGGTCCTAATAGACTTTTCACTGTCAGCACACCAACAAAAAACCAATCAACGAAAAATCTTAATTTGGGACAAAGCCGATAAATCCATCCTCGGCGATCACATCATATCATCAGTAGATACAATTATGAACAACCAATACAACTCAGTAAATGGAATTTGGAATGATTTCAAGAATGCAATGATGACCATCATAAATGACTATATACCATCAAAGATCTCAAGAAAAAGACCTTCAAACCCATGGATGAATACAGACATCAAACGTCTTCTGCGTCGACGCCAAAAAGCATTCACCAGAGCCAGACATGCAGATAAAGATAAAGACTGGGCAAGATACAAAGAACTCAAGGCAACAGTTCAAAGAGAAGCAAGAAAAGCTCATGACCAATATGTAGACAACAAAATATTTGGAGATCTCAAAAGCAGTCCAAAACAATTCTGGTCCTATTTGAAGAGTAAGAAAAACGACACACAGGGAGTAGCACCACTAAGAAGAGATGATGGCTACCTACACAACGACACGGAAACAAAAGCTGATATACTCAATAACCAGTTTTTCTCTGTATACACAAGGGAAGACCTAACATCTATGCCTGAGAAAGGACACAGCCCATATCCGGACATGCCAGATATACACATCGGTGAGGCTGGTGTACTGAAATTACTCAAAAATATCGACAGTCGACAAGCTACAGGTCCTGATGGTATCCCAGCCAGACTACTCCATGACTATGCAAGCTGCATGGCCCCAGTATTGACCAAGATATTCCAGATATCTGTCAACACGGGAACAATACCAGATGAGTGGCGAACCGCTTCGATTGTACCAGATTTCAAAAAAGGTGACCGTCATCAGGCCTCCAATTATCGCCCTGTCTCTTTAACGTCCATAGCATGTAAGCTGCTAGAGCATATTGTTCATAGTCAGGTAATGGACCACTACGACAAGTACAACATTTTGAGTGATAAACAACACGGCTTTCGATCAAAGCCTTCCTGTGAGACACAACTTGCAGTCACCACAGACAGTATTGCTCGGACCTTAGCTGATGGGGGTCAAGTGAATATTATTCTACTTGACTTTTCAAAGGCATTTGATACCGTAGCTCATGAAAGGTTACTCCATAAGCTCCAATACTATGGAGTGCGAGGAAGGACACTTCAGTGGACTAAAGACTTCCTTAGAAATAGGCTGCAACAGGTACTACTTGAAGGTCATACTTCATCAACAGCGGAAGTGTTATCAGGAGTACCACAAGGAACCGTTCTCGGGCCACTGCTTTTCTTAACTTTCATAAACGACCTACCTGAAGTCACCAACTCCGAGGCACGCCTCTTCGCAGATGACTGTCTTCTATACAGACCTATCTACAACAGGAATGACTCAGAACACCTGCAAAAAGACCTAGCAGCACTTGAGGAATGGGAAAAGCAGTGGCAGATGGCATTTCATCCAGAGAAATGTGTAGTCATCCAGATATCATCGAAGCGAACAACCATACCAGCTAACTACACACTACACGACCACCAACTAGAAGTTGTCGACTTCAGCAAGTACTTGGGCGTCACTATCAGCAAGAACTTGAGATGGGACGATCACATTGATAACATCACTGCAAGAGCTAATAGGACTCTAGGCTTCCTCAAACGCAATCTCAGAGGATGCAAGACATCAGTACGAACCAGAGCCTACGAAGCCATAGTACGCCCAACACTGGAATATGCCGCATCCATATGGGAGCCCTGCAACAGCGGACAGATAAACCAACTCGAGAAAATCCAAAGAAGAGCGGCAAGATTTACCACCAGAAATTACACAGACAGACAACCTGGAAGTGTCACACAGATGATTACCAAACTAGGATGGGAGCCACTTCAGGTTAGGAGAGTCAAGATCCGCCTCCTTCTGCTATTTAAGATTCAGCATAACCTAGTGGCTATCCCAGCTGATGCATACCTTCTTCCATCAGACTCCAGGACTAGAGGTCAGCATACCTTCCGAATACCAACAACACGAAGGGATGTCTACAGGAACTCCTTTTTCCCGAGAACCATCAGGGCATGGAATGTATTACCACCGGCAGTAACATCAGCCACTACCGTAGAGGAGTTCAGGACCTCACTGGGCAACTTACCATCAGCCCAGTTCCTGGCACCTTAAGATAGAAGTCCTGACGTTTTTAACTGTATATAGTGCCTTGGTGGGCTTTTATCTTGACTGTCACGCTGGAGTATAACGCTCAATTATGAGTACACTCTATATACGGAAGAAGAAGAAGAAGAGGAAATGTAACTCTGTCAGTAAGATACGATCTGGTTAACGTGAATTGGACTGGTACCTGTGTATTATTTTACGAGTTAACGATAGTGATTGTAATGATATATCATATAATATATATTGAAAATATTTTTATATGTTACCTTAGGTTAATAAAATGTAACAAATAAAACGAATAAAATGATAATTCGGATTACATGTAATAAAAATATGCGAATGCTTCAAACAAGGACTTGTATACGTCCTTGCTTTAAACATAGATTATACATCTATGCTTTAAAATACATCTTATCATAGTTGTTGATTACACAACACACAAATTTGTTACACACGTGATGCATACATCATCATCAAGTCATTTCTTACATAATTAAGCAACAGGTATCACAGGTGAAAATTGTTTATTGACCCAATCAACATCAAGGATGGCTGTCGAAGGGTCAAAGAATAATTAAGCTCTATTCATAAATTTTTTTTGGAATAAATTGTCCTGTATTTTAAAATATTGACAAACAAAATAATATGAATCCCAATTAATGTTGTTGGATCATCACAATCTAGCTGTCGCCATATTGCCTGTTGTCTGGTGGAGTATCGGCCAAAATGACGATTTTCAAATCGATTTTGACGAGATAAGATCTTTATCTCAAATATGACGTCAAATATGTTTGCCGTGTTCCTACTTTACATTGTGACGCCATGGAAAAGGCAACCATGACTGTTGATGTCACGCTGAAAAGACATAGGTATCAGCAAATCAGAAAAACAAGTGTAATGTTTTTGCCTGAAATTTCCTTGAAATCATTAGTATAAGAGATTTCGCAAGATTGTATCGTGAAATATAACATTTCTACACTCTCGGTACTTAAAATATTTAATATCTAATATCGGCAACACTTGCGATTAAAAGAAATTGAAAGTGAAATTTTAACTGTCTCTGGTATAAAGATTGTCGTTTCTCACTCGATGCAGTTGTGGAATCTGTATAATTTTGTTTACAGAGAGACGACTTTTGAAAAGAATATATTTCTGACATCATTTCCGGCTGAGAACTACGAAATGGTTCTTCAAGAAACACTGAATTCCAGCTCTGCACAGTTTGTGACACTAAGGTATTTAATGAAGACACAATTTTTCCCTTGTTGAAGGAATACAATACACATAACACTAGCAGATATGTTATGATCTTGTTTGGCCCTTTCGATTTTACCACGATTTTACAGGCTTAACACACTTTAGGTAAGACTGTAAACTTTGATTTTTTTTTAAGATAATTTATTTCAAGGACGATCAAGACGTGTTAAGAACATTCAAGTTCAAATAAGATCCACTTGATAATTTCGTTCAGGAAGGATCATGACGAGTAAAGTTTGTAAAGATAAAACAAGATCTCAATTTGATCTTCTTTGGTCGGGACAAACTTAACACATCTTGATCGCCCTTGAAGGCAATTATCTTTGTTTTTCTTGATAAACTGAACAGGTCTTAATCGTATCTGGAAACACGACTGCATATCTTAAATTTTCTTACCAAAATTTTGTTAAACCTGTTAAGATCTTGATAAGATCAATATAGCCAATCAAGATCATAACATTTCGACTAGTGTAAGAAGCAAAGTTCTGATGGAACCTATTTGAATATTTGCCCAAAGATAGCAAGGTAGTTTTGAAATCGTTTTCGTTTTTAAAACAAAGTTACAAAAATTAAGTTTTCCAAGAAAATATGGCTTCAGTGTCATGAACTCTATAAAAGGAAATGCATGAAACATTTTTAATTCAAAGTCTAAAACTTTGTTACAGATTTTACAATTAATAAAAGCAGTTACGTTCGCAACATATTTGTTTTCGTTAATCATTTTGGAACACATTGACTTGAACTCTTTTATCTTTTTGCTTCAGTATTCGATTGCCGATATTTTCAGTTTCAATGCATTTAATTTTTTTATCGTAGTTACTACCGCTTTGACAGAAAAAGGTATATCCTTCATCGTTATATTTGATAAATGCAATTACAATAATGCACCATTATAGATTTATTACAATTTATGCACATGTATATAGTTAATTGAGAGAATTCTAGCTTTTGGCCTCCAGCTTATTGGAGATTACTGCTTTTATTAGTTCGATATGAACACTACAAAAGTAGGAACTTTTACAACCATGAAGAACTGAATGCTGCATTTCGTTACTATATTACTTGAAATTATTTACAGTGTAGAATTTGCTTCAAGCTGAATAACGTAATTTGATAAATATATTTTGTCAGTTAATTACCAATAAATATTAGATGTTTTATTTCAGTAAAGGTTTGGTAAAAGTAAAAGTGTTCTTTGCCTCTTTGGTTGAAGACATCGTTACAGAGGAACTGGCGTATACTGTAAGTAGGCTGTGCTAACTCTGATAATTACTCTGTTATTCTATGTTTATATGCGTGCTTATTCTATGTTATTCTATACATGATAAATTTGTCTGTTTTAAAGATTGTGGTCAATTTGAGTTCTGAAAGAAAAGTCCACTCATGAAAAAACCAAAACATCAAAATATATGCAGAATTTATAGAAAACAGAAACTCAAAAAGTGATTAAATGTAAGTGCTAATTCGTTGCCTTGATAAGAATGATTGAAACCTAACAGCTAAACATGTAAGCATCGATAACATTCAATGGTGTTTTGTTTTCTTGTTTGGCAACTTTGTATGCTAAAAGTTGTAGCACTTTATGAAATTATGACTGCAGAGCTAACTTTTTATTACTTTATTTTTTTGTGGACTCTATAGAGTAAATAATTTGGCTATATGTGTCATTTACGAAAAAAAAAATTACATACACATGGAATATTAATTGTATGAGCTTCGTAAATTATTAGACTTAACAAAATCGCGATTTGAATTATTTCTCTTCAGGATAGAGACAAATTCGCAATTAAAACAAAATTGCGATTAGCGAACTAAAGAGGTTTGTACGTGAAACATATTTCCTCGGATGCTTTTTAGTTGAATTTTTAAATCACGTGTTTCCAGTACAACAATACGGTGAAGCACTTGATGATATTCAATATGGAGTATGTTTTTATAAAATCATTTCGTAAGTAGTTTTACTGTATTCAGGAGAGGGGAACGTACTCGTTCGAAGCCAGCCATCAAGGTACTATGTATCTTTCTGTAGAAACAAGATTGAAGTAACTTAGTTATTAAACATATAGCATTCTGCCAAAACCGATAGAAAACTCTAAATCCCCCTTGTTCACAGCTTATTTTACTATTTTTCAGGATGAAAATTTTGTGAGTGACATCGGAGGTCAGCTTGGGTTGTGGGCAGGATTTTCCGTACTAAGTCTGGCTGAATTATTGGAATTAACTGTTTTATTGTTCTATGCATGTTGTTCAAAGCAAAAAGCAGAAGTTGGAACTTATGCAAAGGACTGAAAAAAAAACATGCTTATTAAATTGTGATATACACAGTATTTCAGTATTGTATGTTCGTTTTGATATAGTTATTTTTGTCATTGTATTTACATGATAAAAATAGTAAATAGTATCTCTGTAGCAATTTTTGATATAAAATATTTCTCAGTTAATCTGAGTTAGGTTTTCTCAAATGTCTTATTTGTAATAAAATTTTTGAATTATAATATAATATTCTCACCTACAAATCTATTAATATGCAATTTGAAAAAGAAATGTTAAACTCAGGTGTATTATGAGTATATACTATCTGGCATTCTAATAGATCAAAAAGCAGAAGCTAAATGACTATTCTGGCTCTTATAAAAAAAATTGTTGGCAGATGTGAAGAGACCATGTTACAAAATTGATTCCAATCAGCAAATTATGATATAATGAAAAAGAGGTTCTCACACTAATGACAGAAAAAAAATTACCAGACCATATCAGAGTTCTGGTATTCAGATTCACCAGTTGTTGTTTGTCCTCCTAAAGTATCTATACGTTACAAACATGTGACCAACTTCATGACGGTTTGAGCTCCATGACGTGACGCATTCAAAAGTATTCTGGTAAATCGTGATACCTTAGGTCCGACATAGTCTATTTTGACGAATGGTTACATCTTTAAGTGAATTTTTCAAATCTTCCTTTTATGACTTTATGGTCTTCCAAACGTTTAGATTTTATCAGCTGAAGAGACAGAAGTTGTCGAAATGCGCATTTGCAGAATCAAAATTCACAGTAACTTTGGTATTTAGTTATTCATATAAACATCATATATATCACATCAATGTAGTGCAATAGTTCCAGTTGAAAAATATATAAAACATGTATTCATTGTTAATTCTACTATTTATGTTTCGTAAACTTTAATGTATCGAAAAGCACATTAAAATGATGAAAGCAAAAGTAAACTCAGAATCAGATAATATATACACTTTTTAGAACACACATACATGTACTAGAATTTGGAAATATGTTAGTTTCAAATCCTCTTTAACACATTCAGGCTTTTTACAGTTTCTTAGTTGCAGCTATATTGTCAAACTTTTGTTTCTCGTGTATTTTTATGATTGATGTATATACCAAGAGCACACACGGAAAATAATTCGATGTACACAAGAAAAAAAATTGTGTTTGTGAAACACTACATATGCCCCCAGATTCTACAGTTAACTATTTGAAAATACCCAATTTTACCCCTTTTTGAATTCTGTGACCTTGACCTTTGACCTATTTTTTGCATATTTATGTTTATATTGACAAGACCTATACACTTGCCAAGTATTAAAGTCTAAAAACTTTCCATATAATTTGATTCTATTGCTGCTGATGAGAAGTTACTCCTTGAAACACGTGTACAGCATAACAAAATTTACTGTTTTTAATGCAACATGGGTATTTTTGTATTTTTACATGGTTCAAAAGTTGTTTATGACCATAAAAACACCCCATTTAACCCCTTTATTCTTAAACAGATGAAGCTCCTTTTGGCCTCTTGTTTATTGAAATGGTTTGAATTGTAAAAAGTATCTGTTTAAACATGCTTTAAGAAACCTACAGAAAAATACTGCATCAAGATCCAACAAAAAAGTTAAAAATTCACTTTTTTCCGTTTTTCCCACTTTGGACCTCTTGTTTCTCAAAAACTGTAAATGCTACCTCAAATCTGTTGACATTTTACACTTGTGCAATTTTATTAGCAATAACATGAAACAAATCCCGTCTCAATAGGATAAATAAAAAGGATTCTACAGTCAAATATGCGAAAACAGTCAATTTCACCCCTGTTTAACCTCTGTGACCTTGACCCTTGACCTGACCTATTTTTTGCATATTTATGCTCCTCTTGACTAGACCTATTCACCTGCCAAGTATGTAAAGTCTACCTTATATAGTTCAAAAGTTATGGCCAAAGTTAAAGTTTCGGACGCACAGACAAACAGACAGACAAACAGGTAAACAGACGGCACAAAAACAATATGCCCCCCCTCCCCGATCATCGATCTGGGGCATAAAAACAAAAACACAAATTTCATTCATAACGCATTTGCAATGATTTGATCAAATTAATATAGAACATTTAAACTACAACCACCTTCAGCTAGACGTTCGTGTAATATCACTCGATATGGCTACACAAATTAAATGTCACTTCTTATTTGTATTTAAAAGTAAACAAACATCTCCCTTTCAAATAAACGTATGCCAAGTTAATAAAAAAAAAAGAAAAATCACAGTAAAAGCATAATTGTTTTTTTTTCTGCTGGTTTTAAGGAGAGATTGTCGATTTTTATTAGGAAAGAAGTTACGTGAAATTCATATATAGCTCGATAATGTCACATTATAGATTTGTCATCTCTATGTTTAGTCATTTTTTTTCTAAATGTTAATATTATGTTATAAAAAATAAGTTTTAGTAAAATAGATTACTAAGATATGATAGTGTCTATAGTTAGACAGTGGATAGCAGATCAAAAATTTAGATTCTGTATTTTTTGGGATAGTTGTATTCATTTGGTCATAAAGAGACACCCAAAATTTCTTTACATTCGAACATGTTATAGGTCTCGAGAAAGTTTTTAATTGGTTATATAGTGAAAAAATGGCTTTTCACTGTACAATGTAACTAACTGTTAGACGCTGATAGCTCAAAAAGGCAAAACAGAACTTGTATCTGCCAAAATGATGTTTTCTTTGTTAGTTTTGTTAGAATCGCACAACAAAAGTTTGCGTATTTTCCACAATGTGCCACTGCACTAGTTCATTTTGCCTGTTTCTTCAACGGACTGGTACTTAAAATACACTTAGGCACTATTAAAATATTTTCGTTCTCATCTTGATCGTTTTTTACCCCCCAATTGATTTTTGGGAGGCAAACAGATATGTGTTGCCCAAAGTATACATTCCGAGTTTAACATTACCCACTCTGATCTTGATAAAGCTCTCTTTTACTGTTTTCGATGACATATTACGGAAAAATTTCTATCGATTTTGGAATCTAAAAACTGTACCGACGAATTGTACAGACATGTTACAGCCAATGGACTAATTGTGAAAAAACTTGTAAATTAAATACAAAAACAGATCTTTTAAGTTCAGTCAACAAAAGTTGTATTATTTGTTTTGTCATTTACGCTATATCAGATATATCCTCATTAATATTGTCTGTCCGCTCTGATAAACTACTTCGATATTGTTTTCAAGCATTCAAATCAGTTGCTGTAACTAGTATAATCCGAGAAAGCCTGCTAATCCATTTGACGTTACATACAACAATTCATTTCTTTTTTTATTAAATGCCAATGCTCTTGGTAAATTGACAAATCTGACTGTTTTGCTTGTTCCTCCATCTACAGATGTAATTACGATTTCATTTAAATTTGAGCAAGCAACGTAGACATGACCCTCATTGTCCGTTGCTAGGGAACTGCATTGATCTGCAATGCTGTATTTCCATAGATCTGTACCGTTGTGGCAACAGCAATGTATCTCAGGACCGTTGGAGTAATACAATTTATCACTTGTTATATTAACAGCCACATATGATAAACAGCTCATTCGAATCGTCTGAATGTATCCAGTTTTAGTAATCAGCAATATTCCAACGTTTTTCACAGAACAAGCGATTTTGTCATTGCAACAGGATATACTCCAGCCGCGATTCTTCAGTTTAATTTCCCTTTTCAATTTAAACGTCGTATTTTGAAGTTCAATAATCTGAATCTTGTTTTCATCTTCAACAAGAAGGGCAACAATGGACCGTTCAATACTTGTAACTCCACAAACAGAGAACGGAAGGGGAATGTCTGCTATTAATTTAGATAAAGGTTTAATCGTGAAAAGGCGTTTGGACGCAGACACATTTGTTAAGACGCATCTATCATCTGAGAGGATAGTACAGTCGGTAATATTCAGTTCAGATTTCGGTATGGATAAAAAGTCCATCAAACGAAAATCCAAAGTTTGAAAGTACTCAGACTTTTCTTTAGGTATTGACATGAACTGTGCCTGGGCATGTTTTCGCTGAGATAATTTGAAGTTAGGATCATTCGATGAAATGTTGATTGTACCAAGATCTTTTAGTTTTGTTTTTAGAGAACTCAAACTTTCATTTTTGTCAAACTTAAGCACGCTACTTTGAATTGCGTTAGTTCCAAGTAACGACATTAATTTCCTTTCTTCTTCGCTCAGTTTTTCTGATATATGCTGAATTGCTACAAAAGCTTGAAAATCGGATGCCAAAGCATTTATATTTTCACAATTCGCCCGAAACAGTTCCATTTCAACTTTTTTATTGATCAAATTGTCAAGTACTTTTTTATCTGCAGTATTTTGCCTCGAACAAATATCGTTAAGGTTATGCAAGGTTTGATTTTCAAATTTATCTAACAAATCATTAATTTCTTTTCTGAAAAGTCTAATTTCTGTTTCTATCGCTGCTTTCGTTTGTTTCAAATCTTCCCAATTCATTTGTTTTACTCTTATTATTTCATTTATATTTTGCACCAAATCTTCTACTCCCTGAAATGCATCCCTAAACGCTGGAGACGTTTTGACATTTTTCACAATTACCTCCATTGGAGCGACGTTCGGACATTCTTGGTGTTTATCTGGAATACAGGCAAGACAACATCTATCATTATGAGTACTACAATAGAAGTCAAGCTTTTGATCATGTTCATAACAAGTCATTTCAATGTGGCTGACGAAATCCGGGAGCTTCATGTAGTTTTCTATATCTAAAACCTCATGGTGTCTGGTAAGGGAAAACGCTGAATGCTGGTCTTGGCAATTTACACATATTCCTTCATTACAGATTGGACACCAGACTACAGCGGACGTGCATATATGTTTAAAGCCACATGGTCCACAAAATATCTTTCTACTCGTTGCCATGGCATCAGTCTGTAATACAAAGAGAATAAAAAAGAAGTAAACTTAACTTATGCTTCGGCTATATATAACTTGACTGTCAACGGTTCTGTATGGTACGATGTCTGTTTCCTTTAAATGGCATTGAATTTCATACGAGATACATACAAATACAATGTAAGGTTATCCTTCCATGGACAGTACTGAGAACTGAACTCATCTGAAAACTTGGATGTAAGTCTGTCAAGCTGACTTTGTCCAGGATATTGACGTATACCGTCCTAGATGCATACATTTAATTGTGATGTAAAGTAACCGAAATATGGGAATTGATGTAAATTTGAATGTCAGCCAACCAAACAGACAATGGAGGTTAGAAAGACCTGATTTTTAGAGGTTGTGCGTCAACCCAAGATGCATAATAGTATCACACATAGTACCAATGGTAAAGACCTAAATGTGAACCCGGATGAAAGGTGTATTCTAATAGTCTCCCTAGCTTTCGTTAACGTGCCTTATTGTAGTTTGTTCATGATGGGCTCGTGACAAGTCAGAAATGATGCCCGCTAGCGTTTTAGAGTATTATCTCGATAGAAGAGACATGGTGTTTTAGCAGACATTATTTCTTATCTTTATAGATACAAATGTAGGCACATGTACGTTTTATTTTCTGTTTGGCATCATCAACGGAATAATATGTTAATGAAAATTCAAATAATGTATTTATTTCGGACATTTGTTTACAATCGTGTATGCATGTTGTTGTCTGTTTATGAAAATAGATTATTTTCTTTAAGAATTAGAACAGACTCAATTCTATTTACCTTTTAAGAATTCTCTCGTTTGTTATGTCCTTGACTTGATTTTCAGAAAACGACTACATTACGTGTCAAATCATTAAATTTAAAACGGGTTATTGAACAGGAAAAACATTGATTATTATAATTACGAAAGTAGAATATGATTAGCAAAATACGAAGTTGAAGTTCAGGCGCGGATCCAGACAATTAGAAAAAAGGGGGGTTCCAATTAGAATCGGAAGAATATTTCGCCGAGCGGAGAGAGGCGCGAAAAGTTTTGGGGTGTTTTTATAAGTAAAACCATCAGGATATTCATTAAAAAATACATGATTGCCTAGAAAAAAGGGGGGTTTAATCCCACGGAACCAATGAAGTTTATTTACAATAGATACCTCAGAAGACCGCTTCGACAACTTATGTCTCTTTAGTCATATCGGTGTAGACTTAATAAAGATCAATAAAGACAGAAAATGTAAAACAAATCTGTAAGAAAACATATAACCAATAGGATCTACTATTTTATTTTCAATTCAGTCTTGTTATCTGTATAACAAACGTTGATGTAAAGGTTTGTCACATAGAGTGAAAAAATAACAGGAAACACCTACAATGGCCGAAAAAACATATTCACATGCCACAATGTACCAAGGAACTTCACAAGAAAAAAACACAATAAAACAGAAGAAATCGTAAACAACGATAGGAACAGTCCTTATAAAAATAGAAAAACTGAAATGCAGTAAATTTTATTACTGTATGTGGTAATTTCGCGTTTTTTCGCAGAGTTGTATTTGTTTTAAAACGGATTGAGGGACTTGGAAATGAATTTTACTACACTTCTTTGTATTTCGAGAAACTCGTGACTCAAACGTTTAGAGGTCCAAAACTCAAAATTTATATCCAAAAACGGTTTGAATAGCGCACATCATATTAAATGTCTGGATTCTTGTATTGTGTGAATATGAATGTTGTTTTTACAGTAATTAATTAAAAATTAAAAAATTAAAAAAGTGATAAGATTAAACCTTCATAATGGTAAAAACTACTATCAAATGCTACAATTCATAAGCGAACTGCACCAGAAAAAAAACTAATGAAAACAAGACACAAACATAAACAAAGATAGGAACTTGGTAAAGCCGGGCTTTGTAAGCATATATTTTGCTATTATTTGGCAATCCCAAGCAATACTCACATTGCTTAAAGTGAAGTAGATAACAAACAAATAATCCTACATACTACATGTACAACAATGCAGCATTTGATTATATAGATTGCAAATATTCCCCTTTCTTTTTTTTATGTTACAGTTAAATTGAGAATATTTAAACAAGTCATGCTTTCGTCTTAAGTCATCTAAAAGGTTTGATACCAAATTGACTTATTTAGATTATTTTAAATTTCAAAAACTCATATTTCGTCTTGTTTTATACTTCCTTTGAAGATTATGCATTTAAATATGCAATGAGAGACTGATCTTCATAGTCTATCGGCGTCACAACATGTCAGTGCGTTTAAACACATTATATTGCTTTTCATTCTTAAATCAATCAGAAATTTAATGACATATAGATATGTTATTCTATAGCTTGTAAAATTGTGTGTCTTTTACTTGTCTCTTCCTACGGCATGATACAATAAAAAGGGGGGTCGGTTTAATTTTTATTGTTTCTGTCCATGCTTTTGTTAACTTTCGCCGTAATTCTTCACGAAGTTTAAAATTTTTCCGGGATTGGACCCCTATCCGTATATGGTTTAATAGATAATGAAAGGATATGAAGTAAATACACATTAGACAAAACCTCTACCACAAGGACAAAATGTACAAAATTCATGAAATGGAAAAATTCAACCTTGAATCATTCATACATTCTTTTAGTTACAAAATGTAATATTGAATCCTGCCACCTCCTGTTAACCTGATCGCAAAGATAACTTGACCAAAAGTCCTATCCTGACCTTTTTGTGTACACTCTGTTATTGTACCTATACTTTGTTGTGATCATAAATCAAACGATTTGTTGAGTTCATTCATACTTTATTGAATTTGCACATTTTCACTTAATCAAATATATCATGAATCATTTTCATGATTGAGTGGTTTCCATGTAATATCCTTGCACATGTTTTATCTCAGTTTGCCTTTCTTATTGTTACCAATATTTTTTACGTTTCGCTTAGTGACATTTTATCAAGAATTGCAAATTATAATATTGGAGTTTATACTTGTACAATCACCCACGCAAATAATTCTATCACGTTTAGCCCTGTTCAAAATATCTAAAATGGTTACAATAATGTAAACAAACATTTTTTTTTATAATTTGTATAGTTCTGTGCTAAGCTGCCTTAGATCCAATTGGTTATTTGTTTTTTTTCTCTCATCTTCTACATATATTTTGTTTTACGAACTTCCTTTGATTTGATCTGTTCACTGAAAAAAAAATTTTTCATTTGCAGAATTTAAATTCCTAGCATCTTCGGTATTCTGCTAATTATAACCAACGGGTCGATGCCTCGTATAAAATCACGTTACATTTTCAATTCAAAATTGTTTGAATCTTGATATAGGGGGTGTTTGAACTGATTACAAAATGAGGAAATGGATATTTAAAGAGTTCAACCCCACCGCAATTTTTGCGCCTGTCCCAAGTCAGGAATATGTTGGTCATTGGCTTGTCCTTGTCTTCTTATAAAATTTTAGTTTCTTGATATTTGGGTTATTGGAGGTGATTTGTTTCCATTGATTTATTCACCTTTTTACCTTTTTTGGGCCATTTAGGGCTTACTATATGGTGTTAGGTTCCTCACTGTGTTGAAGACCGTACGGTGACCCCTAGATGTTTTAACCTGGATATGGGATGTTGTCTCCTTGACATTTATCCCATTTCATTTCTTTTTCATATTGATAAAAAGTCAAGTTGTACGATTTCATTTGCAAAAAGGGAGCAAAAAATTGAGAAATGGAGAGTTGTGTCTGCTGCACTTGGGGAAGAAAAAACTAATTTGTCATACTTATGCTGATGTTTTCGAAAATAGAGGAAAATTACAAAGAAAATAATCTTGATATAGAATGGAAGAAAAATATAAACCGGAACTACAGTAAATATTATTACTCGGCAGATGAACGTTTTGTGATATTGTTAAATGAATTATGGTAATTAAATATCAGTATTCAATAATTTGTAGGATAAAAAATCTTAAATTAAAAAAAAAAAAACAACGGAGGATACATGGCTAAAAATAACACTTGGATAGTTCTCCCATGGTACTATATGTCAGAATTGTGTTTGGTATTAAGAATTTTGATGGAGTACATATTTTGTTATGATGAGAATACTCAAATTGCTCAATGTGAAAAATAATTCAACATACTATTACAGTGCGATGTTTTGCTCTGTAAATTAGAGATATGTAGGTTGTTTTTCATGTTTCAACGGGTATAATTGTCTATATTTAGAAACGTTATAAATGTGCATTTTCTTCGCTAGGTAAAATGCAAGCCTCTCGAGGGAAGCCTAAATTGTTTGATATGAGGTTGATGAATATAGCAAAATAAACTCACATTTCGTTTTACCTCCCTGCAAGTACTGATTAAGCATATAAATAGTAACGGAAGAATGTTCTGGACTGGTGATTTTATTTGAAATAGTTGATCGACGTCACAAATACGTTTTTCTTTTGAATATTTAAGGCGAATGTAATAGATACAACGATTTTATTTATGTAATTAAATATTTTACGAAAGGATATGGAGTAAATGAACATGAGACCATAATACATATGTTAACTCCAACTGCAATAATTTTAATGAGCTGTATGGCCATTTCGGAAATTAATTCCTCATCAGCAGCACTAGAACCCAAAAAAAGGAAATCCATAATCACAAAAATGTTTTAAATGCATAAAACTAAACGAAATCCGAATAATCAATAATATCAAATACAGCTAAGGACAAAAATTACGATGAAGGGAATTAGTCCTAAGGTTTTAGAATTTACATAAATAGCCTGAATAGTCTCTTTTTTGTTTTTGTTCTTTCCAACGTTGAAATATAATAAAATCCTTCATTTCATTTTAAATTTACCATTTCATTTTTAACACGACTGTGTGAAATTTATAGCTCTATTGTCCATAACTATCACAAAATCAGCCAGAGGATCCCAAGAGCT